>JAODUO010001059.1:0-5000 GCA_025642075.2 Ridgeia piscesae | reverse complement strand
TACACACAACGTGACCAATACACACTACGCGAGCAATACACACTGCGTGAACAAGACACCCTACGCGACCAATACACACTACGTGACCAGTACACACTACGCGAACAATACACACTACGCGAGCAATACACACTACGCGACCAGTACACACTATGCGAACAATACACACTACGCGACCAGTACACACTACACGACTAGTACACACTACGCGACCAGTACACACTACGCGAACAATACACACTACGCGACCAGTACACACTACGCAACCAATACACACTACGCGAGCAATACACACTACGCGACCAATACACACTACGCGAACAATACACACTACGCGACCAGTACACACTACGCGAGCAATACACACTACGCGACCAATACACACTACGCAAGCAAAACACATTACGCGACCAATACACACTACGCGACCAGTACAGAGTACGCGACCAGTACACACTACGTGACCAGTACACACTACGCGACCAGAACACACTACGCGAGCAATACACACTACGCTAGCAATACACACTACGCGACCAGTACACACTACGCAACCAATATACACTACGCAACCATTACACACTACGCGACCATTACACACTACGCAACCAATACACACTACGCAACCAATACACACTATGTAACCAATACACACTACGCAACCAATACACATTTCGCAACCAAAACACATTACGCGACCAATACACATTACGCGACCAATACACACTACGCAACCACTACACACTACGCGACCAGTACACACTACGCGACCAATACACACTACGCGACCAATACACACTACGCGACCAGTACACACTACGCGACAAATACACACTACGCGACCAGTACACACTACGCGAACAATACACACTACGTGACCAGTACACACTAAGCGAACAATACACACTACGCGACCAGTACACACTACGCAACCAATACACACTACGCGAGCAATACACACTACGCGACCAATACACACTACGCGAACAATACACACTACGCGACCAGTACACACTACGCGAGCAATACACACTACGCGACCAATACACACTACGCAAGCAAAACACATTACGCGACCAATACACACTACGCGACCAGTACAGAGTACGCGACCAGTACACACTACGTGACCAGTACACACTACGCGACCAGAACACACTACGCGAGCAATACACACTACGCTAGCAATACACACTACGCGACCAGTACACACTACGCGACCAGTACTCACTACGCGACCAGTGCTGTGCAGTCGTCTAACGTCGACGGGTTATATAATCTACCCAACACGTTTAAAATAACACGCACACGTACACGTACACGTGCACGCACACGCACACGCACACGCACACGCAGTTTGAGCTTTTTCATAAGCATTGAACATATGATATTGCTCGAATTCACTTGATAACCTCGTTCAAGTAATACACATCAGACAAGTAACATAACCACACTAGCTTTGACACATCGGCGCTGGCGTGTCTGTGCTATGTCATAAGAGTATGTCTGACATGTTTGGGGATGCACACTACAACATGGGTTTAGCTTCTTGGGTTTTCATTTCAAACAACATTATATGTAAAACATATTAACATGGTCTTAAATTGTAGTGTGTGGTGAATATTTTTGAATACATCATATTGAAATCAATTTAACACTCACTCCATCACCCACCCACCCGCCGACCCACCGACCTACCGACCCACCCTCCCACACATACACACACACACACACACACACACACACACACACACACACACACACACACACACACACACACACACACACACACACACACTCACTCTCTCACACATGTACACGCTCACACGCCACACGCCGCACTCACACAAAACACGTGCATGCATACATATACACACACTCACACATACATACACACAAACACACACACACACATACAACACACACACACACACACAGACACACACACACACTCACTCTCTCACATATACACGCTCACACACCACACGCCGCACTCACACAAAACATATGCATGCATACATATACACACACTCACACATACACACACACACACTCACACTCACACACATACACACACAATCACAACCAAGATATTTGTATAACGTTGTACCATCATTCGTTGCCCACAGCGTGTTTAATATGTTTTACAAGCAGCAGTGGTCATAGATGTAAATGTCAGCTAATGCACTGGCGCATTCCGTATAGACTTTGGGCAGCATCACAGTCAGCTCTGTCACCCTTAGGGACGTCGTGTGCGTCATACTAAATCATAAAAATATTAATGTGTTCGCTGGAACCTAGCGATTTACTGCGCTGCAATGAGCACATGCTATTATTATTTGGTACCACGCACACGGCGTCCTGGGAGGGACATAGCTTGTAGCGTGGCTTCCCCACGTCGACGGAATGCGCTAATGCAGTTAATACAACAATAATGATCAAGAACTTGTTGTTCAGTGCTGTGACATTTGAGTGTGGGAACTGCGCAGTATAAATGTCATGGTTGTAATTATGTGTGTGCGTGCGTGTGTGCGTATGAGTGTGAGTGAGTGAGTGAGTGTGATAGTGAGTGTGTGAGTCTGTGAGTGAGTTAATGGGTGAGTTAATTCAATTCAGTATGATTTATTCAAACAACATTCAACAAACATTATTTTTATGACCATTTCAAGATAATGTTGCTTGAAGAGAAAACACAAGAAGCTAAAACCATATACTAGTGTTTATCCCCAAACATGTCAGATATACAATAATGATCAATTTTAGTACAGAAACGCTATAGAGCTAATTAACCAACGTAACGATAAGACCTTGAAGGTCTGCCCACTAATCTATACATACTGAAGATCCACCCTTTTAACCTGGTTGACGAGATGGTGCGTTAGTTTGTGGGAGGCATCGGCGGGGTGCGTGAGTGAGTGCGTGAATGAGTGAGTGCGTGAGTGAGAGAGTGAGTACGTGAGTGAATGAGTACGAGAGTGGATGATTGAGTGGGTGAGCCCTTGCGTGAGTGCGTCAGTGAGTGAATGAGTGAATGAATGAGTGAATGAGTGTGTGAGTCAGTGCGCGTGTGACTGCGTACGTGAGTGAGCGAATGGTGAGTGAGTGAATTGGGGAGTGAGAGAAAGGATGAAAGAGTGCATGAGTGTGTGAGTGCGTCAGTGCTTGAGTGAGTGCGTGAGTGGTTGAGTGAGTGGGTGAGAGAATGAGTGAATGAGTGGGTGAGTGAGTGAGCGAACGAGTGCGTGAGTGAGTGGGTGGGTGGGAGGGTGAATGAGTGAGTGAATGGTTGTGTGGGTGGGTGAGTGAGTGGGTGGGTGAAATAGTGAGTGAGTGAGTGATTAAGTGAGTGGGTGGGTGAGTATTAATGTATTAGAGAAAGGTGAGTGAGTGCTTGAGTGAGAGAGTGAGTGAGAGAGTGAGTAAATGGGTGGGTGGGTGAGTGCGTGGGTGGGTGCATGTGTGAGAGAGTGAATGGTTGTGAGGGTGGGTGAGTGGGGGGGGGGGGGGGGAGAGTGAGTTATTGAGTGAGTGAGTTTGTGGTTGAGTATTACTATATTAGAGAAAGGTGAGTGAGTGCATGACTGAGAGAGTGATAGAGGGAGAGAGTGAGTGAGTGAATGAGTGAGTGAGTACGAGAGTGGGTGCGTGATTGGGGTGGCCCTTGACTGAGTGCGTTAGTGCGTCAGTGACTTAGTGAGTGGTCAGTCAAGTGGGGAGTGAGTGAGTGAATGAGTGACTGCGTGAGTACCTGAATGAATGGGTGGGTGAGTGAGTGCGTGTTTGAGTGCGTAGGGGGGGAGTGATGAATGCGTGAGTGAGTGAATGGGTGAGTGAGTGAAAGGGTGAGTGAGTGAATGGGTGAGTGAATGGGGAATGGGTGAGTGAATGGGTGAGGGATAGGGAAAAGGGTGAGTGATGAATGGGTGAGTGAGTGAATGGGTGAGTGAATGAAAGGGTGAGTGAGTGAATGGGTGAGTGAGTGGTGCGTGCGTGAGTCAGTGAGTCGGTGAATCAATGCGTGAGTGCGTGGGTGCGTGGGGCGTGAGTGCGTGGGTGCGCGGGTGCGCGGGTGCGCGGGTGCGCGGGTGCGCGGGTGGGGGTGGGGGTGGCGGGGGTGATGGGGGTGGGGGTGCCTTGGGGGGTAAAAGTGGGTAAGTGGGTGAGCGAATGAGTGAATAAGTGGGTGAGTTAGTGAGTTAGTGCGTGAGTGGGTGAGTGAGCGAGTGAATGGGTGGGTGGTTGAGTGAATGAGTGAGTCAAGTGAGTGGGGTGAGTGGGTGGTTGGGTGGGTGAGTACTAATGTATTAGAGAAAGGCTACATATTTTTCGCAGCGGTGATGTGTCAAAGCAAGTGTGCTATTAATATTTTATGTTACTTTTCTGATGTGTATTACCTGAACAAAGTTACGAAATGGATTGGATCAATATCATATGATGTTCAGTGGTTATGTAAAATGCTTGAAGTAGCATTTCTACCAAAATCTTTTGAAATCCCTTCTTTTAAACGGAAAGGAAAATCGCAGGTAGCGACGAAGATAATAAGAACAATAACTTATATTGCGCCTGTTTCCTTGAAAATCAAGCGCCGAGGTACATTCGTACAAAGGGGTAATTTATCTCAGAGCCAATAAATAATTATATTTGTCATCGTATTTATTGATACGCCAGTGAGCTATGGTTGATAGTCAAGATTGTAAAGGTGTGGTGAAAATGATGATGGCGCTAATAAGTATTATATTCAACTGAGCTGAAAATACTCGAAAAAAATAAAAACATATAATTCCAGTTTTGGTATGGACTTTAGGGTCAACAAGTTAACCAAAACTATGTGATCGAAGCTGGATAGGTTTTGCTGAGATGAGTAATCAATAAAAGTAGATACGAATTCAGAAACAAATGTTGCTATGTCGCCAACAGCGTGTTTAATTTGTTATACAAGGGTCATATGTAAACGTCAGCTACTGCACTAGCGCATTCCGTATAGATTTTCGGCTGCATCA
>JAODUO010001058.1:0-165134 GCA_025642075.2 Ridgeia piscesae | reverse complement strand
CCTTTCGTCTGGTAGATAACGCTCTGCCAATGTTGCCACCAGGGCGGCCTTACCCCAGAATAGGGTAGAGACGCTGATTGGTTCTCAGGCGAATTAGGATTTAAACACTAAAATAAGGATATACGTTTAGAAGATAATACTATAGTATTTAAAATTGTCAACATAAAATTTATAATAACACACAAATTTGCAGTTTATGAAGCAGGAATTATGGCTGGATTTGCCTCGATTACCCAGGCTCCGTGAGGTGGCAGCACTTTTTATCCCCTCACACGTGGAACATTCAAAAGCCGGCTAGGTAACCAGACTGTCTTCTCGACGAAGTTACATAGCCAAGCGAGAGTTGGTTGAGCGAGACTAATAATTGTATGGCTCTGCTGCGCTACATCATTATACAGTAATGAAGTGAGCCGTTCGGCTCGTGCGTACGCCTGTACGGCGTTCAGCGCAAGGGCATACCAGTCGCGCCCCCTTTCGGAAAGTACCTACACTATTATGCGTCCAAGCAATTAAATTACATTGACATTTTCTTTTTTGTAATTTAAGAACTGATTACTACCCCGTTGTAAATAATTGGCGACAGTCACACGTTTTGTGCCTTAATAATAGTAACAATGACATTATCTGTAACAAATGATATCTACAAATAGTGCTATTGACGGGCGTACTATCGAGACACCATATTTACACCACATCATGGCCGTACAGCTGATGGAGCTAGTGACTTTCAAAGCATACTTACCTGGCACAGGAGAAACCTTGATCACCAAGGAGGTTCCCCCAGGGCGAGGCCTTTCCATTGCACTTCGGTTGGGCTGACCCTTGCGATTACCCCAAATGTGGGTAACTCGGGTGCGTTATTTTTGGTAGTGGGGGACTGCGTTCGCGCTATCCCCTTGCATAATCACAAAAGCTGAATGTTTGTAGAGTTACTCTTCATCATGTAATGGAATATGTACTTGAAAATTCCAGTACGGTAATGAAATTTATTCAGCATTTAGTTAGTCCCCCGTCGCTACCCGGCTGACTTTTCCATTCAGTATTCTCACCCACCTAAGTGATTTTTAAATAAAAAATTATAGTCATGTGTGGAAGGAATGTCGGGCATTTTATATCTACCATGTCGTCGTCTACATCGCGTCTTTACCGCATCTATCCAGAATATTTGCTGAAGGTCATACATGAAAATATTCATATCAACATGTTTTTTTATATATATATATATATATATATATATATATATATATATATATATATATATATATATATATATATATATGTTATATGAGTTTTAATAGTTCGTTTGCATAATATTTATTACAATGGGGAATTATCACTGGCAGATAACACACCGAATTTGCTGGCTCGAACGTGTTGCGGCTGATACGCTAGTCGGCGCCACTTGCCTGTGTGTCATCGTAAACGTGGTATCGCGGTGGTCCAGTATGTAAACGGGTCGACTTCTTTTATTGCGTCCGCGCTAGCCCTGAACACAACGGAGAAGCAGTGCTTGTAGCTGAAGAAACTGCTTTTGTGCTTTACCGGCTTAATCCGAATGTGTGGGCCGTCCTGCGCTTCTAAATAGTTGCTAAAGTTCCACTTATCGTGTGATTCGTTCGTCACTTTTCCCCATTCTTATTCATGCTGAAACACTGCTAGACAATTGACAAACAATAATATTGATGTAAAGATTATAAATGGTTTTATTTCAGACGGTAGACGGCGATAGCGGCAGTGGAAGTCATGTTACTTGTGATGGTGTCGACCTCTGGTGTATTATACAGCCACGTTATAAGGAGAACGCGGTAGCGAAACAGACGCGTCTGAGTTGTCGGGTGACTGGTAAACTGCCTGGGACAACTGCAAGACAGGCGACACAGCATGCACGCACGAGACGGCAACGGCCAACAGGCGGCGGGCGACCACGCAGGTTTACTCTAACTATTAATAATTCGTAGGGTAAACCATTTAAATTAATAGTACATTTCTGCTCAACCACACTGTCCTATAAGCAATATATTACTTATTTAATTTTGTCTATCGTATTGTTGTTGTTAGAAATAAATATAGCATTTACTTACCTGCTTGAGACGTCTGATGACACGTTGTGTGATTTAACCGCGTGTGAGGCTACATTCGTTAGAACGTCGAGAAAACAACGACTTATGCAGAACGAAATACACAGATGATTTTCAGGGCCTGGATAGGGATGTTTAAGGCATGATCTTCTTCCCGAAAAGAACCGCTATTCTGTACACCTCCAACTGCAATAAAATACTATAGTGTGCGTGCGCGCGCGTGCGTGTGTGTACGCGCGCGCGCATATTATATATATATATATATATATATATATATATATATATATATATATATATATATATATATATTAACATACGCGTGCACACAGGGTACATGCTTTAGTTCTCTGTTGGGTTAGTGCCAATAATAATTATATTTTACGTTCAAACTTTAACATTAGTAGTGTCTAACTGCAACATGTGTTAGAACGATTTGTTTAATTATAATGCGATACATCTTAACGATATTGCAGATTAATATCCATAAACGTAGACGTATCGTCGTCAAGTCGTCAATTCATCTAATGTTAACCTTTATCCGTTTAAGTGGACGTACAATAACAATAGGTGTAGTTCTGAAATGTGTGGAGAGTCTGCTGGGTGACACTTGTCGAACGTTTTAATAGTCAATGAAGACTCTGCTGAACACGTGTTCTGGTCGATGGTTGTTTGAAATGCGTTAGCAAACTTTCATTTAACATGTTCTTCGTTTCAAGTAATGCCATATCCTCGATCACCCAGACTCCGTGAAGTGGCCGCGCTTCCTAGCTCCTCAATTCCGTCTGGTAGATAACGCTCTGCCAATGTTGCCACCAGGGCGGCCTTACCCCAGAATAGGGTAGAGACGCTGATTGGTTCTCAGGCGAATTAGGATTTAAACACTAAAATAAGGATATACGTTTAGAAGATAATACTATAGTATTTAAAATTGTCAACATAAAATTTATAATAACACACAAATTTGCAGTTTATGAAGCAGGAATTATGGCTGGATTTGCCTCGATTACCCAGGCTCCGTGAGGTGGCAGCACTTGTTATCCCCTCACACGTGGAACATTCAAAAGCCGGCTAGGTAACCAGACTGTCTTCTCGACGAAGTTACATAGCCAAGCGAGAGTTGGTTGAGCGAGACTAATAATTGTATGGCTCTGCTGCGCTACATCATTATACAGTAATGAAGTGAGCCGTTCGGCTCGTGCGTACGCCTGTACGGCGTTCAGCGCAAGGGCATACCAGTCGCGCCCCCTTTCGGAAAGTACCTACACTATTATGCGTCCAAGCAATTAAATTACATTGACATTTTCTTTTTTGTAATTTAAGAACTGATTACTACCCCGTTGTAAATAATTGGCGACAGTCACACGTTTTGTGCCTTAATAATAGTAATAATGACATTATCTGTAACAAATGATATCTACAAATAGTGCTATTGACGGGCGTACTATCGAGACACCATATTTACACCACATCATGGCCGTACAGCTGATGGAGCTAGTGACTTTCAAAGCATACTTACCTGGCACAGGAGAAACCTTGATCACCAAGGAGGTTCCCCAGGGCGAGGCCTTTCCATTGCACTTCGGTTGGGCTGACCCTTGCGATTACCCCAAATGTGGGTAACTCGGGTGCGTTATTTTTGGTAGTGGGGGACTGCGTTCGCGCTATCCCCTTGCATAATCACAAAAGCTGAATGTTTCTAGAGTTACTCTTCATCATGTAATGGAATATGTACTTGACCTACGAAATTTCAGATTTAGTTACCCCTTACCCGGCACTTTTCCATTCAGTACTCACCCACTAAGTGATTTTTAAATAAAATTATAGTCATGTGTGGAAGGAATGTCGGCTTTTATATCTCCATGTCGTCGTCTACATCGCGTCTAATCATATCCAGAATATTTGCTAGTCAATAACATTTTTTTATATATATATATATATATATATATATATATATATATATATATATATATATATATATATATATATATATATATATATATAGAATACTGTTAATAGTTCCGTTTGCATAATATTTATTATCAATGGGGAATTATCACTGGCAGATAACACACCGAATTTGCTGGCTCGAACGTGTTGCGGCTGATACGCTAGTCGGCGCCACTTGCCTGTGTGTCATCGTAAACGTGGTATCGCGGTGGTCCAGTATGTAAACGGGTCGACTTCTTTTATTGCGTCCGCGCTAGCCCTGAACACAACGGAGAAGCAGTGCTTGTAGCTGAAGAAACTGCTTTTGTGCTTTACCGGCTTAATCCGAATGTGTGGGCCGTCCTGCGCTTCTAAATAGTTGCTAAAGTTCCACTTATCGTGTGATTCGTTCGTCACTTTTCCCCATTCTTATTCATGCTGAAACACTGCTAGACAATTGACAAACAATAATATTGATGTAAAGATTATAAATGGTTTTATTTCAGACGGTAGACGGCGATAGCGGCAGTGGAAGTCATGTTACTTGTGATGGGGTCGACCTCTGGTGTATTATACAGCCACGTTATAAGGAGAATACCATTATTGGACTGGTAACTTACATAGAAAATGCACGCACGAGACGGCAACGGCCAACAGGCGGCGGCGACCACGCAGGTTTACTCTAACTATTAATAATTCGTAGGGTAAACCATTTAAATTAATAGTACATTTCTGCTCAACCACACTGTCCTATAAGCAATATATTACTTATTTAATTTTGTCTATCGTATTGTTGTTGTTAGAAATAAATATAGCATTTACTTACCTGCTTGAGACGTCTGATGACACGTTGTGTGATTTAACCGCGTGTGAGGCTACATTCGTTAGAACGTCGAGAAAACAACGACTTATGCAGAACGAAATACACAGATGATTTTCAGGGCCTGGATAGGGATGTTTAAGGCATGATCTTCTTCCCGAAAAGAACCCATTCTGTACACCTCCAACTGCAATAAAATACTACGCGCGCGCGCGGTTTATATAATATATATATATATATATATATATATATATATATATATATATATATATATATATATAATATTATCAATAGGTACATGCTTTAGTTCTTGGGTTGGCCAATAATAATTATATTTTACGTTCAAACTTTAACATTAGTAGTGTCTAACTGCAACATGTGTTAGAACGATTTGTTTAATTATAATGCGATACATCTTAACGATATTGCAGATTAATATCCATAAACGTAGACGTATCGTCGTCAAGTCGTCAATTCATCTAATGTTAACCTTTATCCGTTTAAGTGGACGTACAATAACAATAGGTGTAGTTCTGAAATGTGTGGAGAGTCTGCTGGGTGACACTTGTCGAACGTTTTAATAGTCAATGAAGACTCTGCTGAACACGTGTTCTGGTCGATGGTTGTTTGAAATGCGTTAGCAAACTTTCATTTAACATGTTCTTCGTTTCAAGTAATGCCATATCCTCGATCACCCAGACTCCGTGAAGTGGCCGCGCTTCCTAGCTCCTCAATTCCGTCTGGTAGATAACGCTCTGCCAATGTTGCCACCAGGGCGGCCTTACCCCAGAATAGGGTAGAGACGCTGATTGGTTCTCAGGCGAATTAGGATTTAAACACTAAAATAAGGATATACGTTTAGAAGATAATACTATAGTATTTAAAATTGTCAACATAAAATTTATAATAACACACAAATTTGCAGTTTATGAAGCAGGAATTATGGCTGGATTTGCCTCGATTACCCAGGCTCCGTGAGGTGGCAGCACTTTTTATCCCCTCACACGTGGAACATTCAAAAGCCGGCTAGGTAACCAGACTGTCTTCTCGACGAAGTTACATAGCCAAGCGAGAGTTGGTTGAGCGAGACTAATAATTGTATGGCTCTGCTGCGCTACATCATTATACAGTAATGAAGTGAGCCGTTCGGCTCGTGCGTACGCCTGTACGGCGTTCAGCGCAAGGGCATACCAGTCGCGCCCCCTTTCGGAAAGTACCTACACTATTATGCGTCCAAGCAATTAAATTACATTGACATTTTCTTTTTTGTAATTTAAGAACTGATTACTACCCCGTTGTAAATAATTGGCGACAGTCACACGTTTTGTGCCTTAATAATAGTAAAATGACATTATCTGTAACAAATGATATCTACAAATAGTGCTATTGCCCGGGCGTACTATCGAGACACCATATTTACACCACATCATGGCCGTACAGCTGATGGAGCTAGTGACTTTCAAAGCATACTTACCTGGCACAGGAGAAACCTTGACCCCGGGTTCCCCGGGGGGGCCTTTTTTCCCCTTTGCTTTAAAATTTCCCAAACCCCAAAAAAAGCTGAATGTTTGTAGAGTTACTCTTCATCATGTAATGGAATATGTACTTGAAAATTCCAGTACGGTAATGAAATTTATTCAGCATTTAGTTAGTCCCCCGTCGCTACCCGGCTGACTTTTCCATTCAGTATTCTCACCCACCTAAGTGATTTTTAAATAAAAAATTATAGTCATGTGTGGAAGGAATGTCGGGTTTTTTTTTTTTCCCGGGGCTTTGAAATTTTTCCCCAAAATTTTTTTAAAAATTTTTTTTTTTTATATATATATATATATATATATATATATATATATATATATATTTAAAAAACCCCCCCTTTTTAAAAAAATTTTTTTATAAATTTTTTTAAAAATTTGGGGGGGGGTTTTTTTGGGGGGGGGGGAAAAACCCCTTTTTTAAAAACCAAAAAAAAAATTTTTTTTTTTTTTTATTAAAAAAAAAAAAAGGGGAAAAAAAAAATTTTTTAAAATTTTAAAAGGGGGGGGGCCAAAAAAAAAAAAAAGGGGCCCCTTTTTTTTGGAATTTAAAAGGGGGGCGGAACGAAAACCCCCCCCCCCCTTTGGGCCCCCAAAAACCCCCCAAAAAAAAAAACCCCCGGAAAAGGGGGGCCCCCCGGGGGGGCCCCCGGGGGTTTTTTTTTAAAAAAAGGGGGGGAAAATTTAAAAAAATTTTGGCCCCCCCAAAAAAAAGGGTTTTTTAAATTTTTTTCCTTTTTTTGTTTTAAATTTTTTTTTTATTTTTTTTAAAAACCAAAACCGGGGGGAAAATTTTAAAAAATTTTAGCTTAAAAAAAAAAAATGGAAAAAATTTAAAGTTTTCCCCCGGGGGGGTTTTAAAAGTGAGTTTACATATGGACACCGCGATCCCACGTTTACATACACACAGCAAGTCGCCGACTACTATCAGCGCAACACGTTCGAGCCAGAAATTCTGTTTACTGCCAGTGAAAATTTCCCCTTTAAATAATAAATATTATCAAACAACTATTAAGGGGTCGTATATAATATATATATATATATATATATATATATATATATATATATATATATATATATATATATATATATATATAAGAAAAACATGTTGATATGAATATTTTCATGTATGACCTTCAGCAAATATTCTGGATAGATGGGGGGGGGGGGGGGGGGGGGGGGGGGGGGGGGGGGGGGGGGGGGGGGGGGGGGGGGGGGGGGGGGGGGGGGGGGGGGGGGGGGGGGGGGGGGGGGGGGGGGGGGGGGGGGGGGGGGGGGGGGGGGGGGGGGGGGGGGGGGGGGGGGGGGGGGGGGGGGGGGGGGGGGGGGGGGGGGGGGGGGGGGGGGGGGGGGGGGGGGGGGGGGGGGGGGGGGGGGGGGGGGGGGGGGGGGGGGGGGGGGGGGGGGGGGGGGGGGGGGGGGGGGGGGGGGGGGGGGGGGGGGGGGGGGGGGGGGGGGGGGGGGGGGGGGGGGGGGGGGGGGGGGGGGGGGGGGGGGGGGGGGGGGGTTTTAGCAACTATTTAGAAGCGCAGGACGGCCCACACATTCGGATTAAGCCGGTAAAGCACAAAAGCAGTTTCTTCAGCTACAAGCACTGCTTCTCCGTTGTGTTCAGGGCTAGCGCGGACGCAATAAAAGAAGTCGACCCGTTTACATACTGGACCACCGCGATACCACGTTTACGATGACACACAGGCAAGTGGCGCCGACTAGCGTATCAGCCGCAACACGTTCGAGCCAGCAAATTCGGTGTGTTATCTGCCAGTGATAATTCCCCATTGATAATAAATATTATGCAAACGGAACTATTAAAACGGGAGCGACCTCGGTGATAACATATATATATATATATATATATATATATATATATATATATATATATATATATATATATATATATATATATATAAGAAAAACATGTTGATATGAATATTTTCATGTATGACCTTCAGCAAATATTCTGGATAGATGCGGTAAAGACGCGATGTAGACGACGACATGGTAGATATAAAATGCCCGACATTCCTTCCACACATGACTATAATTTTTTATTTAAAAATCACTTAGGTGGGTGAGAATACTGAATGGAAAAGTCAGCCGGGTAGCGACGGGGGACTAACAAATGCTAATAAATTCATTACCGTACTGGAATTTTCAAGTACATATTCCATTACATGATGAAGAGTAACTCTAAAACATTCAGCTTTTGTGATTATGCAAGGGGATAGCGCGAACGCAGTCCCCCACTACCAAAAATAACGCACCCGAGTTACCCACATTTGGGGTAATCGCAAGGGTCAGCCCAACCGAAGTGCAATGGAAAGGCCTCGCCCTGGGGGAACCTCCTTGGTGATCAAGGTTTCTCCTGTGCCAGGTAAGTATGCTTTGAAAGTCACTAGCTCCATCAGCTGTACGGCCATGATGTGGTGTAAATATGGTGTCTCGATAGACGCCCGTCAATAGCACTTTTGTAGATATCATTTGTTACAGATAATGTCATTGTTACTATTATTAAGGCACAAAACGTGTGACTGTCGCCAATTATTTACAACGGGGTAGTAATCAGTTCTTAAATTACAAAAAAGAAAATGTCAATGTAATTTAATTGCTTGGACGCATAATAGTGTAGGTACTTTCCGAAAGGGGGCGCGACTGGTATGCCCTTGCGCTGAACGCCGTACAGGCGTACGCACGAGCCGAACGGCTCACTTCATTACTGTATAATGATGTAGCGCAGCAGAGCCATACAATTATTAGTCTCGCTCAACCAACTCTCGCTTGGCTATGTAACTTCGTCGAGAAGACAGTCTGGTTACCTAGCCGGCTTTTGAATGTTCCACGTGTGAGGGGATAAAAAGTGCTGCACCTCACGGAGCCTGGGTAATCGAGGCAAATCCAGCCATAATTCCTGCTTCATAAACTGCAAATTTGTGTGTTATTATAAATTTATGTTGACAATTTTAAATACTATAGTATTATCTTCTAAACGTATATCCTTATTTTAGTGTTTAAATCCTAATTCGCCTGAGAACCAATCAGCGTCTCTACCCTATTCTGGGGTAAGGCCGCCCTGGTGGCAACATTGGCAGAGCGTTATCTACCAGACGGAATTGAGGAGCTAGGAAGCGCGGCCACTTCACGGAGTCTGGGTGATCGAGGATATGGCATTACTTGAAACGAAGAACATGTTAAATGAAAGTTTGCTAACGCATTTCAAACAACCATCGACCAGAACACGTGTTCAGCAGAGTCTTCATTGACTATTAAAACGTTCGACAAGTGTCACCCAGCAGACTCTCCACACATTTCAGAACTACACCTATTGTTATTGTACGTCCACTTAAACGGATAAAGGTTAACATTAGATGAATTGACGACTTGACGACGATACGTCTACGTTTATGGATATTAATCTGCAATATCGTTAAGATGTATCGCATTATAATTAAACAAATCGTTCTAACACATGTTGCAGTTAGACACTACTAATGTTAAAGTTTGAACGTAAAATATAATTATTATTGGCACTAACCCAACAGAGAACTAAAGCATGTACCCTGTTGCAGTATGATTTTTATTATTATATATATATATATATATATATATATATATATATATATATATATATGGCCTAACAACGCACGCGCGCCCGCACTATAGTATTTTATTGCAGTTGGAGGTGTACAGAATAGCGGTTCTTTTCGGGAAGAAGATCATGCCTTAAACATCCCTATCCAGGCCCTGAAAATCATCTGTGTATTTCGTTCTGCATAAGTCGTTGTTTTCTCGACGTTCTAACGAATGTAGCCTCACACGCGGTTAAATCACACAACGTGTCATCAGACGTCTCAAGCAGGTAAGTAAATGCTATATTTATTTCTAACAACAACAATACGATAGACAAAATTAAATAAGTAATATATTGCTTATAGGACAGTGTGGTTGAGCAGAAATGTACTATTAATTTAAATGGTTTACCCTACGAATTATTAATAGTTAGAGTAAACCTGCGTGGTCGCCCGCCGCCTGTTGGCCGTTGCCGTCTCGTGCGTGCATGCTGTGTCGCCTGTCTTGCAGTTGTCCCAGGCAGTTTACCAGTCACCCGACAACTCAGACGCGTCTGTTTCGCTACCGCGTTCTCCTTATAACGTGGCTGTATAATACACCAGAGGTCGACACCATCACAAGTAACATGACTTCCACTGCCGCTATCGCCGTCTACCGTCTGAAATAAAACCATTTATAATCTTTACATCAATATTATTGTTTGTCAATTGTCTAGCAGTGTTTCAGCATGAATAAGAATGGGGAAAAGTGACGAACGAATCACACGATAAGTGGAACTTTAGCAACTATTTAGAAGCGCAGGACGGCCCACACATTCGGATTAAGCCGGTAAAGCACAAAAGCAGTTTCTTCAGCTACAAGCACTGCTTCTCCGTTGTGTTCAGGGCTAGCGCGGACGCAATAAAAGAAGTCGACCCGTTTACATACTGGACCACCGCGATACCACGTTTACGATGACACACAGGCAAGTGGCGCCGACTAGCGTATCAGCCGCAACACGTTCGAGCCAGCAAATTCGGTGTGTTATCTGCCAGTGATAATTCCCCATTGATAATAAATATTATGCAAACGGAACTATTAAAACGGGAGCGACCTCGGTGATAAAAAAAATATATATATAATATATATATATATATATATATATATATATATATATATATATAAAAACATGTTGATATGAATATTTTCATGTATGACCTTCAGCAAATATTCTGGATAGATGCGGTAAAGACGCGATGTAGACGACGACATGGTAGATATAAAATGCCCGACATTCCTTCCACACATGACTATAATTTTTTATTTAAAAATCACTTAGGTGGGTGAGAATACTGAATGGAAAAGTCAGCCGGGTAGCGACGGGGGACTAACTAAATGCTGAATAAATTTCATTACCGTACTGGAATTTTCAAGTACATATTCCATTACATGATGAAGAGTAACTCTACAAACATTCAGCTTTTGTGATTATGCAAGGGGATAGCGCGAACGCAGTCCCCCACTACCAAAAATAACGCACCCGAGTTACCCACATTTGGGGTAATCGCAAGGGTCAGCCCAACCGAAGTGCAATGGAAAGGCCTCGCCCTGGGGGAACCTCCTTGGTGATCAAGGTTTCTCCTGTGCCAGGTAAGTATGCTTTGAAAGTCACTAGCTCCATCAGCTGTACGGCCATGATGTGGTGTAAATATGGTGTCTCGATAGTACGCCCGTCAATAGCACTATTTGTAGATATCATTTGTTACAGATAATGTCATTATTACTATTATTAAGGCACAAAACGTGTGACTGTCGCCAATTATTTACAACGGGGTAGTAATCAGTTCTTAAATTACAAAAAAGAAAATGTCAATGTAATTTAATTGCTTGGACGCATAATAGTGTAGGTACTTTCCGAAAGGGGGCGCGACTGGTATGCCCTTGCGCTGAACGCCGTACAGGCGTACGCACGAGCCGAACGGCTCACTTCATTACTGTATAATGATGTAGCGCAGCAGAGCCATACAATTATTAGTCTCGCTCAACCAACTCTCGCTTGGCTATGTAACTTCGTCGAGAAGACAGTCTGGTTACCTAGCCGGCTTTTGAATGTTCCACGTGTGAGGGGATAAAAAGTGCTGCCACCTCACGGAGCCTGGGTAATCGAGGCAAATCCAGCCATAATTCCTGCTTCATAAACTGCAAATTTGTGTGTTATTATAAATTTTATGTTGACAATTTTAAATACTATAGTATTATCTTCTAAACGTATATCCTTATTTTAGTGTTTAAATCCTAATTCGCCTGAGAACCAATCAGCGTCTCTACCCTATTCTGGGGTAAGGCCGCCCTGGTGGCAACATTGGCAGAGCGTTATCTACCAGACGGAATTGAGGAGCTAGGAAGCGCGGCCACTTCACGGAGTCTGGGTGATCGAGGATATGGCATTACTTGAAACGAAGAACATGTTAAATGAAAGTTTGCTAACGCATTTCAAACAACCATCGACCAGAACACGTGTTCAGCAGAGTCTTCATTGACTATTAAAACGTTCGACAAGTGTCACCCAGCAGACTCTCCACACATTTCAGAACTACACCTATTGTTATTGTACGTCCACTTAAACGGATAAAGGTTAACATTAGATGAATTGACGACTTGACGACGATACGTCTACGTTTATGGATATTAATCTGCAATATCGTTAAGATGTATCGCATTATAATTAAACAAATCGTTCTAACACATGTTGCAGTTAGACACTACTAATGTTAAAGTTTGAACGTAAAATATAATTATTATTGGCACTAACCCAACAGAGAACTAAAGCATGTACCCTGTGTGCACGCGTATGTAAATTATATATATATATATATATATATATATATATATATATATATATATATATATATATATGCGCGCGCGCGTACACACACACGCACGCGCGCGCACGCACACTATAGTATTTTATTGCAGTTGGAGGTGTACAGAATAGCGGTTCTTTTCGGGAAGAAGATCATGCCTTAAACATCCCTATCCAGGCCCTGAAAATCATCTGTGTATTTCGTTCTGCATAAGTCGTTGTTTTCTCGACGTTCTAACGAATGTAGCCTCACACGCGGTTAAATCACACAACGTGTCATCAGACGTCTCAAGCAGGTAAGTAAATGCTATATTTATTTCTAACAACAACAATACGATAGACAAAATTAAATAAGTAATATATTGCTTATAGGACAGTGTGGTTGAGCAGAAATGTACTATTAATTTAAATGGTTTACCCTACGAATTATTAATAGTTAGAGTAAACCTGCGTGGTCGCCCGCCGCCTGTTGGCCGTTGCCGTCTCGTGCGTGCATGCTGTGTCGCCTGTCTTGCAGTTGTCCCAGGCAGTTTACCAGTCACCCGACAACTCAGACGCGTCTGTTTCGCTACCGCGTTCTCCTTATAACGTGGCTGTATAATACACCAGAGGTCGACACCATCACAAGTAACATGACTTCCACTGCCGCTATCGCCGTCTACCGTCTGAAATAAAACCATTTATAATCTTTACATCAATATTATTGTTTGTCAATTGTCTAGCAGTGTTTCAGCATGAATAAGAATGGGGAAAAGTGACGAACGAATCACACGATAAGTGGAACTTTAGCAACTATTTAGAAGCGCAGGACGGCCCACACATTCGGATTAAGCCGGTAAAGCACAAAAGCAGTTTCTTCAGCTACAAGCACTGCTTCTCCGTTGTGTTCAGGGCTAGCGCGGACGCAATAAAAGAAGTCGACCCGTTTACATACTGGACCACCGCGATACCACGTTTACGATGACACACAGGCAAGTGGCGCCGACTAGCGTATCAGCCGCAACACGTTCGAGCCAGCAAATTCGGTGTGTTATCTGCCAGTGATAATTCCCCATTGATAATAAATATTATGCAAACGGAACTATTAAAACGGGAGCGACCTCGGTGATAACATATATATATAAGAAAAACATGTTGATATGAATATTTTCATGTATGACCTTCAGCAAATATTCTGGATAGATGCGGTAAAGACGCGATGTAGACGACGACATGGTAGATATAAAATGCCCGACATTCCTTCCACACATGACTATAATTTTTTATTTAAAAATCACTTAGGTGGGTGAGAATACTGAATGGAAAAGTCAGCCGGGTAGCGACGGGGGACTAACTAAATGCTGAATAAATTTCATTACCGTACTGGAATTTTCAAGTACATATTCCATTACATGATGAAGAGTAACTCTACAAACATTCAGCTTTTGTGATTATGCAAGGGGATAGCGCGAACGCAGTCCCCCACTACCAAAAATAACGCACCCGAGTTACCCACATTTGGGGTAATCGCAAGGGTCAGCCCAACCGAAGTGCAATGGAAAGGCCTCGCCCTGGGGGAACCTCCTTGGTGATCAAGGTTTCTCCTGTGCCAGGTAAGTATGCTTTGAAAGTCACTAGCTCCATCAGCTGTACGGCCATGATGTGGTGTAAATATGGTGTCTCGATAGTACGCCCGTCAATAGCACTATTTGTAGATATCATTTGTTACAGATAATGTCATTGTTACTATTATTAAGGCACAAAACGTGTGACTGTCGCCAATTATTTACAACGGGGTAGTAATCAGTTCTTAAATTACAAAAAAGAAAATGTCAATGTAATTTAATTGCTTGGACGCATAATAGTGTAGGTACTTTCCGAAAGGGGGCGCGACTGGTATGCCCTTGCGCTGAACGCCGTACAGGCGTACGCACGAGCCGAACGGCTCACTTCATTACTGTATAATGATGTAGCGCAGCAGAGCCATACAATTATTAGTCTCGCTCAACCAACTCTCGCTTGGCTATGTAACTTCGTCGAGAAGACAGTCTGGTTACCTAGCCGGCTTTTGAATGTTCCACGTGTGAGGGGATAAAAAGTGCTGCCACCTCACGGAGCCTGGGTAATCGAGGCAAATCCAGCCATAATTCCTGCTTCATAAACTGCAAATTTGTGTGTTATTATAAATTTTATGTTGACAATTTTAAATACTATAGTATTATCTTCTAAACGTATATCCTTATTTTAGTGTTTAAATCCTAATTCGCCTGAGAACCAATCAGCGTCTCTACCCTATTCTGGGGTAAGGCCGCCCTGGTGGCAACATTGGCAGAGCGTTATCTACCAGACGGAATTGAGGAGCTAGGAAGCGCGGCCACTTCACGGAGTCTGGGTGATCGAGGATATGGCATTACTTGAAACGAAGAACATGTTAAATGAAAGTTTGCTAACGCATTTCAAACAACCATCGACCAGAACACGTGTTCAGCAGAGTCTTCATTGACTATTAAAACGTTCGACAAGTGTCACCCAGCAGACTCTCCACACATTTCAGAACTACACCTATTGTTATTGTACGTCCACTTAAACGGATAAAGGTTAACATTAGATGAATTGACGACTTGACGACGATACGTCTACGTTTATGGATATTAATCTGCAATATCGTTAAGATGTATCGCATTATAATTAAACAAATCGTTCTAACACATGTTGCAGTTAGACACTACTAATGTTAAAGTTTGAACGTAAAATATAATTATTATTGGCACTAACCCAACAGAGAACTAAAGCATGTACCCTGTCGGTATGTAAATTATATATATATTATATATATATATATATATATATATATATATATATATATATGCGCGCGCGCGTACACACACACGCACGCGCGCGCACGCACACTATAGTATTTTATTGCAGTTGGAGGTGTACAGAATAGCGGTTCTTTTCGGGAAGAAGATCATGCCTTAAACATCCCTATCCAGGCCCTGAAAATCATCTGTGTATTTCGTTCTGCATAAGTCGTTGTTTTCTCGACGTTCTAACGAATGTAGCCTCACACGCGGTTAAATCACACAACGTGTCATCAGACGTCTCAAGCAGGTAAGTAAATGCTATATTTATTTCTAACAACAACAATACGATAGACAAAATTAAATAAGTAATATATTGCTTATAGGACAGTGTGGTTGAGCAGAAATGTACTATTAATTTAAATGGTTTACCCTACGAATTATTAATAGTTAGAGTAAACCTGCGTGGTCGCCCGCCGCCTGTTGGCCGTTGCCGTCTCGTGCGTGCATGCTGTGTCGCCTGTCTTGCAGTTGTCCCAGGCAGTTTACCAGTCACCCGACAACTCAGACGCGTCTGTTTCGCTACCGCGTTCTCCTTATAACGTGGCTGTATAATACACCAGAGGTCGACACCATCACAAGTAACATGACTTCCACTGCCGCTATCGCCGTCTACCGTCTGAAATAAAACCATTTATAATCTTTACATCAATATTATTGTTTGTCAATTGTCTAGCAGTGTTTCAGCATGAATAAGAATGGGGAAAAGTGAAGAACGAATCACACGATAAGTGGAACTTTAGCAACTATTTAGAAGCGCAGGACGGCCCACACATTCGGATTAAGCCGGTAAAGCACAAAAGCAGTTTCTTCAGCTACAAGCACTGCTTCTCCGTTGTGTTCAGGGCTAGCGCGGACGCAATAAAAGAAGTCGACCCGTTTACATACTGGACCACCGCGATACCACGTTTACGATGACACACAGGCAAGTGGCGCCGACTAGCGTATCAGCCGCAACACGTTCGAGCCAGCAAATTCGGTGTGTTATCTGCCAGTGATAATTCCCCATTGATAATAAATATTATGCAAACGGAACTATTAAAACGGGAGCGACCTGTGATAAATATATATATATATATATATATATATATATATATATATATATATATATATATATATATATATATATATATATATATATATATATATATATATAAGAAAAACATGTTGATATGAATATTTTCATGTATGACCTTCAGCAAATACCCTGGATAGATGCGGTAAAGACGCGATGTAGACGACGACATGGTAGATATAAAATGCCCGACATTCCTTCCACACATGACTATAATTTTTTATTTAAAAATCACTTAGGTGGGTGAGAATACTGAATGGAAAAGTCAGCCGGGTAGCGACGGGGGACTAACTAAATGCTGAATAAATTTCATTACCGTACTGGAATTTTCAAGTACATATTCCATTACATGATGAAGAGTAACTCTACAAACATTCAGCTTTTGTGATTATGCAAGGGGATAGCGCGAACGCAGTCCCCCACTACCAAAAATAACGCACCCGAGTTACCCACATTTGGGGTAATCGCAAGGGTCAGCCCAACCGAAGTGCAATGGAAAGGCCTCGCCCTGGGGGAACCTCCTTGGTGATCAAGGTTTCTCCTGTGCCAGGTAAGTATGCTTTGAAAGTCACTAGCTCCATCAGCTGTACGGCCATGATGTGGTGTAAATATGGTGTCTCGATAGTACGCCCGTCAATAGCACTATTTGTAGATATCATTTGTTACAGATAATGTCATTTTACTATTATTAAGGCACAAAACGTGTGACTGTCGCCAATTATTTACAACGGGGTAGTAATCAGTTCTTAAATTACAAAAAAGAAAATGTCAATGTAATTTAATTGCTTGGACGCATAATAGTGTAGGTACTTTCCGAAAGGGGGCGCGACTGGTATGCCCTTGCGCTGAACGCCGTACAGGCGTACGCACGAGCCGAACGGCTCACTTCATTACTGTATAATGATGTAGCGCAGCAGAGCCATACAATTATTAGTCTCGCTCAACCAACTCTCGCTTGGCTATGTAACTTCGTCGAGAAGACAGTCTGGTTACCTAGCCGGCTTTTGAATGTTCCACGTGTGAGGGGATAAAAAGTGCTGCCACCTCACGGAGCCTGGGTAATCGAGGCAAATCCAGCCATAATTCCTGCTTCATAAACTGCAAATTTGTGTGTTATTATAAATGTTATGTTGACAATTTTAAATACTATAGTATTATCTTCTAAACGTATATCCTTATTTTAGTTTTTAAATCCTAATTCGCCTGAGAACCAATCAGCGTCTCTACCCTATTCTGGGGTAAGGCCGCCCTGGTGGCAACATTGGCAGAGCGTTATCTACCAGACGGAATTGAGGAGCTAGGAAGCGCGGCCACTTCACGGAGTCTGGGTGATCGAGGATATGGCATTACTTGAAACGAAGAACATGTTAAATGAAAGTTTGCTAACGCATTTCAAACAACCATCGACCAGAACACGTGTTCAGCAGAGTCTTCATTGACTATTAAAACGTTCGACAAGTGTCACCCAGCAGACTCTCCACACATTTCAGAACTACACCTATTGTTATTGTAAGTTTCTCGTAAGTGCTGTAAGTACGTCGTAAGTTTAGAATTACGATGCCGTTTCAAGATATCCACCCCTAATACAATATCAGGCAGCGCCGTACGAAACGCAGCATGTCTGATGTTTACTAACTAATTAGCCTCCTACCGCCTAACGTCCAGACAGTGTCAGACTATGGGAGGTTTCACCGAGGTGTGTGTGTTTGTGTGTGTGTGTGTGTGTGTGTGTGTGTGTGTGTGTGTGTGTGTGTGTGTGTGTGTGTGTGTGTGTGTGTGTGTGTGTGTGTGTGTGTGTGTGTGTGTGTGTGTGTGTGTGTGTGTGTGTGTGTGTGTGTGTGTGTGTGTGTGTGTGTGTGTGTGTGTGTGTGTGTGTGTGTGTGTGTGTGTGTGTGTGTGTGTGTGTGTGTGTGTGTGTGAATGCGATACGCTGTTTCTATTGGCTATCGGGTCACCCGTGTCGGATAAAAATAGCGTCGTCATCAGACATGAGAGTGTCTAGTGGTGAAGCAAAGACACGCAGACGCGAGGATTATACACAAGTCACTGATAGCAGTGCGTTTGGGTATAACTTTTATAATACTCGTTGGTTCGAAAGGTGCCATTAGCTGAGCCAAGGTGGATGTGTCAAGTGTGAAGGGACGCAGTATGGGTGCGAATGTCAGAACTACCCCCGTGCATGCTTACCTGTATACGGTGTCTCGGTCAGATTGGCGAGAATAATGGAACAGGGGACCGCTGTCTCCCTACCATACCTGCGGTGCAGGGTGACAAGGTAAGGCAGGCTGGGTTAGGTTTGCAGGCCTGCGAAGTGTGTGGGGCACCATTTCAGACCTCCAGGCCCAGGGGTCTGGCGCTCCACCAGAGAAACAGGCACCCCGACACAGGGAATATCCCGAGGATAGTCTCAGGTTCGGGGCAGGGTGGACATATGAAGAATGTGTGTAGATGGCCCGGAAGGAGCTTTGGCTGGTGGAGGAGGGTCGGACATTGGGTACAACAGTTAGAATTAATGCAGACCTGTGCTGTGTAGGGCCTTCCCTTCACAGGTGCCTTTACTCCATCAGGGGTTTGCGAAAGAATGGTTCTTATCAGAACCTTAGAGATTCGCGGAAGCGAGTAAGGCCGCCCCCAGTCGACCCTCCCGGGTCTCTGATCAGAGAGTATGGTGCGGGGCCAGATGAAGAAAGAAGTCTGAAGATCAGGTGGTCAGCCGATCTGCTAGATGGTGTTGCGAGATGGGAGGCGGTGCCGTCTCTGGCGGGGTGTGTGGACTTGAATGTCCAGCTGAGTCTTTATGCCCCGATAGAACTGCCATGAGGACTGCCTAAATACCAACTAGGGCATAAGCACTTCGAAAGGGAGGAATCCTACCTCCCCACCTCATCCAAGATAGACCGGCCTCCCCTTCTGCCGGGTTGCGATGGTGTGCGGACAATACATGTCCACGGATGTGTGCTCTTTTGAGGAAACTGGTAATGTACCGCCAACTCAAGATGAATACGACAGCGATAGGTCGACGGGTCCTAAGTGCGAATGACTTTAGATACCCCCCCCCCCGGGAGGGTGATAGTAGTAGGTCACAGCTGTCTCGAAGGCTCTCTTTGGTTCATGTGACCAAATCATAAGATCCGGAAGCCACCATTTTGGTAATTGTGTTAAGGTCAGAATGCTTGCAACTCTTCTTATTGGTCCTTGTCTTGCAATTGGTTCGTGCAGTTTACCCACAACCCCTGACGACATCCGGCTACGTGACCGGCAATTGGAGCCAATCCGAATACCGAGGCCAAGGTCCTTCCGACTGTTTTCATTGGTCTATCTACGGTTCAGGTGACCCGTCTACATCTGGTGACAAAAAGCGAATGCTAAAATTAATGGTTATCGATACCTCTTTGTGTAAATCTTATGCATCGAGTCGTTTCATTGGTTGACTTCGATGATCCGGAAGTAGTCATTATAACATAAGTTCTTGGTAACGACAATCACTCCATGGGTTAACAGCGACATAACATTATTTATTTAAGCGTTTACACGGTTGGTTTGATTAAACGTGGTGAAAAAGCGATACATACGTATTTCTAATTCAGAATCATAAAGTACAGTCACATGGGTTTCAGGATGTCTGTGTAAGATTTTCCTTTCCAGTCCTACACTTTCGCAAACAAATGGTCATCATTCAAATAGGTTTAAGTTAGGAATTATCCACTCCTGTCGCTGGCTGCTGCATAAGAGTCTCAATGTGCATGATGACTAATGGCTATTAAGGATTCAAAATACTAGTTGCATATATTACACACACATACATATACAGAGTTTGCTTGGTTGTCGTGTGGCCCCCCTCCAATGCAACATCCTGGCTACGCCACTGTAACGATCGGTTCATGTGACCCGTCCATATCCACAATTTCAAGACTTGCATAAACGAATGAATTTCTTTTGTGGTAGAATGAATGTAACCAACAACGAAACACTGACAAAGATTACACGTTTTAATAAGAACAAAACAAAGAATACACATTCTAAAAACGACTCATGTAACTGTCAGTGGGGCTGGTCGGTGTATACTTCTCTTCCACTTTCACAGTGCCGGCTGTCTGTTGGTTTAATGCCTCGAGTGCGGTGGCGTTCGCTGATGCGAAGTCAGCAGTTTGTGGTCGGTTGTCATAAGGGCATAGAGCACTGTTGATTTTCCCATTGGCCATGTTAACGTTTTGTCAGATTATAAGGAAACTGTACCCGAGATATTTCTTATTTCTACACAGTCATGTCACTGATATGCTGATCAAGTTTTGTGTCAAAATCACATATCTCAGGCTCTTTTAAAATGCATGCATATGCACTGCATGTCAATATTGACAACATTTAGCATGTTTTTTGCATCTGCAGGGTCATGTATGAAAACACAATCACTACGCCAACTACAATCTGCCTAATTCGCGTCATTACACTGCAGACACATCACAGCAGTGAATCTAATAGTATGCCTGCCCTACTGTACTCATTTCACACACAAAATATTTTTCAAAATGTCAAATGACACAATTATTAATGTACTACACTCCTATGGGTCAGACCAGGAAGTCTAACTGTGCTCTGACCCCATAACCTCAGTTGACGTTTGTGGGTGGATCGCCGTGTGGACGCGGTGGATTGTGTGGACTGGTCACATCACAACCTTGGTTGAACGATCCTCTGTACGGGACGGTCGACCTGTGCATATAATATACACATTAACATACACGTGTATATAATTTATATATATATATATACACACACACGCGCACACATTAAAAAATCACACAATATTATGTCCCAGTTTAACCGACCAAAAATGCAGGTGGCCTACCTCTTGAGAAATCTGATGTAGTCCACGCCCAGCAGACCTCTTCAATAGAATACAACACTGAGCATCTATATTAAGCCAATGCATAGAACCAGTCACAGGACCCAACACGCCAGAAAGGCAAACGATCTTCTGTGAACTTGATTAATATTATGTGTATAACAAGTCTCTTAATTACCTCTTCCCGCCTGTGTTGGTGTCTGTGCGGACATCTTCCACATCCCAGCTGTTTAAATGGTGGTATTCTCTCCTGCAATCATACAAACGTACGTTCAAGTATGACATTTCCATTCAAAAGAACGTCAGGAAAGATATTTCGTCCATACCCATTTAGAGTCAAGTACTAAAAGTGACAGCAGAATAAAAATAAACTAAAACCAACCAAAGGCAGTGTACACTTATGGAAACTAAAAAAGTAAGATTTTCTTGAATAACTCATACCTGATATGTTTTCAATGTTCTGTATAATAATAATAACCTATGTCCAGTCATAGAATGGATAAACATTATCCACTTTGGAGGATGCAATAAAAATACACAATATTTAAGTCACATCACATAGTAATGCATGTATACAGTAAAATCAAGTATATAAATATGTATACAGTAGCTGTAAAAATTGATCAAATACTGGAATATGCTAAAAACAATATGACAATATTATAAGATAAATAAATAAATGAGATAAAACAACATTGCAGTGACAGGGACTGCAAAATGTCGATCCATGGTTGCGTTTATGTGGCTGGTTCAAATACTTGATGGATGATGGAATGAATGATTTTAGTACGCTGGGTTTTTACAGTTGCCATTCTGTATCTCCTTCCAGAGGGGAGATGATCATAATGGTGGTGTAAAAATGGGTGGGGTCAGATAAGATTTACGTTGCCATTTGCAGTGTTTCTGTATAATGGGGGGGGGGACTTTTAGGAAACTACCCACCAGGGGTGCCACACATAGGCAGTCCACTTGTTGATTGCCATATGCAGCTATCAACGGATGTTATAGTCTGTGTTCAACATTTAATTTATCACTAATTCTGTCAGCAAAATCATGGCAAACAAGGATTTTGGAGAGATGACGATTCCTCAACTGAATGGGGAATTAAGACGCAGAAATGCTAGACTGAACGGAAGAAAAGTTGATCTTGTCGAAAATGTACTCTGAATTGCTTAATATGGGTGGGCGTTTTCGCAATATGACCAGTTATAAATTAGAGAACAGTGTTAGCATTAAGTTAATATGGTTAAGGATGTATATTCTAAAATGTAACTCGGTTTTCTATTTTTGACAGCTCTTACTAACAGCTGTCAAATAGTGTTAACCTGCACACTGGAGTCTGGACAGAAAACGTTTAGTTTTGCCTTTGATCTTGCGTCTTGTCAAAAAGTCGCAGGTTTACAGGTCATATAATGCTAGCGTGGTCGATGCTGATGACACTGCTTAATATTACTTTGCTGGACCACATTCCATGAATACCAACTATTACTGGAACTTTGTCTGGTGTATTTCATTTGTCAACCACGATATGTGACAATTTTGCAGGATTGAGTCATACATCCGCTACCAAGATTTTGGTCAAGAACCGATAGCAGACATCAACAGTGACAGTGCAGTATGTATTATCTTTGTGTTGTAGCCTTATTTTTTCTTAAACAAAGGGCCACTTCATGATACAGAATAACATCCCAGATCAACTAGAGTGCCATACTGTTGTTTAAAGTACACCACTGATGGTGAATATCCCAGCAGTTTATTTATGCAAGATTATATACAATCAGCCAATTTCAAAGTAAGCTTCCTGTCAGGTCTAGGCAGTTATCTGTTTGAACAGTCCCAATTATCCACACCAGTGAATAAGCTAATCTGTCTTTTATGACCAAACCAGGCACTTGGGGGTAGTAGATGAAACCTTCAAACAACTGAGTGCCAAGAAACAGAAGCAATTAAGTGGAGTGTGAAATAAGTAGCATTTACAATAGAAAAATATTATATTAGAAATTATAATAATTTGTCACTTTTAATTGTTATATTTTTCAGCTCCCATCTGTGACTGAGGAATCGATCGGGGTATACATGCAGCTATTTAATGCTGATGTCATCAAAGCCGGAAGACATGTACCGGTCCAGGTTGCTGCGCTCGATTGGGGCTGCAAAATGTGCTGCAGATACCTTTGTCTGTGAGAGAGTGTGCGCCGAAATGAAGAAATCGACTGTACACGGTAGACATAAAGCTGGATGTTTATGGTGTTTTGCAGGAAACCAGTGCGAGTGTGGGGCAGGGATGGGTCCAGAGGCCCATTGTAGACATATATATATGTCATACTTTATGCATTGAAAACGGCCGTAGATGGAATTATATGTTCTGAAACCTGTACCCAGAAGTTGCAGACAAACACTGGGTCTCCGGTAAAGATGGAACATTTAAAGTTGCACCCTGGTGGCAGTCTGCAGCGTGTTTTGGACCTAGATCCAACTCCAGCAGATGATATGCCTGATGCTGAATATGAAGACCTTTTCAGGAATATGATTGTTAACATGAATGTTCCAGAAATGTCTGTTAAAAATGTACCCCCCCCGCCAATGTTCATGCTGTTGTTCACGACAACCACTACTTAGAAAAAGATCATGAGACATACATACTAGAACACCTACAGATCACAGCAATTTCAGACGAACAGATGCACACACCATAGAACTCAAAACAAGGGGACAAAGCACAAAGATTGGCGGGAGAAAAGTACTATGCGTCTTCACTGAAGCAACTTTGGGCGCATGTGTGCAGCCACACAAGCAACAAACTTCGTCAAGTTAGCACAGTCATTTTGGCACAGTACAGACACCTCAGTACAGAGTCAGTCAAACATGGGAAAAAGTACGAGGGCACTGCATTAACAGAGTACATGGCAAACAGGAAGGTGGTGGTCAGAAGCAGTGACATTGTAATGTGCAGAAATGCTCCGTATATTGCATGTTCTCCAGACGGGTTGATTGGTGATGATGGCTTGGTAGAGGTGAAGTGTCCTTACACAGCCAGGGACCAAAATGTGTCACCCATTTCTGTGTCATACCTTCATGTAGTTAATTGTCGATTGTCTCTCAAAGCAAATCACATCTACATGTACCAAATAATGGGTGCAATGCTGTGTACTTGCAGACAGTGGTGTGACTGGGTCGTGTGGTCTCGCAGGCCACAAAATTGTCACCATTCACAGAGATAACCAGTTAATCTGTGACATGAAAAAGAAATTGGAAGATTTTTTTTCTCAAAATACTTCCGAAGTGCTGTGCTGAATAAAGTGTTGTACAAGTTGTGATAGAACAATTAACTTGGCTTAAAATGTGGACTCACCTATGGCGATTGCATACATGGAATATGCTGCCACAACAAGGCTGCATATGGGTTTTTATGCTGGCAACAATGCGTGATGAGTGGTGAGTGGCCAGATGAATTATGCTAATCTTGGCATGTGATAAGCAATCACTTCGCCCAGCGTAAGCAAATGGAGTGGAATTGAAATTTTGGTTGCCTTCTGCTCTCTACGTTTTCGGCGTTATTTTGGCGATTCCCTCCACGTTTATCGTCATCTGCTTTTGCTGCCATTGCGGTTTCGTTTCGCCGTACGGACCAGCCGCTGTCATCCTGCGCACGAGGTGATTGTTGACGCTGTTCGAAGACGAAGGTGAAGGCATATCAGTCGCAGGCTGGTCGTCGGCTGGCTGCTGGGCCCCCCTTTCAAGGCCAGGGCAGGGCCAGACCTCCGGCCTCCAGTCCGTGCTTCGCGTTCAACAGGGGCGAGCTGTGCCGCAGTGACACCTGTCGGTACACTCACAAGTGCCGGTTCTGCGGTGGAGCCCACCCTGTTGTCCGATGCTTTAAGGCACAAGCCCACGGGAAATCACCTCGCACCACCTTCCCACCCTCAGGTCCCTCTGGTGGCACCTCGACTGCCACGGTGGACTCCCCGCATGGCACAGACGGTAAATTACCATCCCCAGTTTCACTGGTTGCATTACAGCAATTACTACATGGTTACGACCCTAATATTCTACATTATCTTTTACACGGCTTCGGTTCCGGTTTTTTGGTTGGCTGTATTGGCCTGTCCCCTCAGGTCAATATGGCTGCCGTCACTAACCTTAAATCGGCTTCGGAATTTCCCGAGGTCATTGATCTTAAACTATCTAAGGAGTTACGGTTGGGTCGAGTGCTTGGGCCTTTTGCCGTGCCCCCTCTTATCATTATCGGGTGTCACCCCTTGGTGTCGTCCCGAAGAAAGCTGCTGGTGAATTTCGAATGATCCATCATTTATCCTACCATGAAGGATCGTCTGTTAATGATTTCATTCCCCACGAGTTTTCTTCTGTCCATTATGCAACTATTTCCAAGGCCATTGACTTTATTAAGCATTCCCCTCATTTGGTTTACATGGCTAAGGTCGACATTGAATCAGCTTTTCGGATCATTCCTATTTCACCAGCAGACCGTCCATTCCTGGGATTCCAGTGCAGGGGCCAGTTTTTCATGGACGCCGTGCTGCCTATGGGGTGTTCCAGTTCTTGCGCGATTTTCGAATGTTTCAGTACCGCTTTGGGTTGGGCTGCTAAAGTTAAGTTAGGTTTTACTGAAGTGGTCCATGTCATTGACGATTTTCTGTTACTGGCAAATTCGTTTTGTAAATGTACTCATGATCTGCACGCATTTATCCGTATGTGTAACGACATTGAGGTTCCCCTGGCTCCAGACAAAACTTGCGGCCCTTCCACTTCCATCCAGTTCTTAGGAATGCACATGCACGCTCGCCTTCCCGAAGATAAGCTCGCCAGGGCTAGGAATCTGTTGCTTGCTTTGTTACGCAAACAGAAAGTCACCTTAAGAGAATTGCAGTCTGTTATTGGCTTGTTGTCTTTTTGTTCCGAGGTCGTCGTCCCTGGACGCCCCTTTTTGAGACGTTTAATTGACCTCACCATTGGTGTCTCCCGCCCATACTTCCACATCCGCTTGACCAAACAGGCTAAGCTTGATGTGGGCGTATGGTAAAGCATTCTTTTTGGATAATAATTTCTTGATAGGTGACTTTCTTGAGCTCTACACTGATGCAGCAGGGGCAATTGGCTACGGGGCTCTGTTTGGGAATGCATGGTTTTGTGGCCTGTGGCCTGCAGAGTGGCGTTCACACAATGTCGCTGTTCTGGAACTGTACCCTATTGTTGCAGCGGTCCGTGTGTGGGGTAATGCTTGGGCCAATAAGAGTGTCTGCTTTTTCACTGATAATGAAGCCCTGGTCCCCATCATTAATAACCAGACTTCGCGGGACCCCCACATCATGGCCTTAATCCGCCCCCTGGTACTCGCATGCTTACGGTTTAACATACATTTTGCTGCACGCCATATTCCGGGTCGTTTTAACATTTTAGCTGATAAGCTATCTCGTTCACAGGTGGGAGAATTCCACGATCTGGCACCTTGGGCGAACGTCAACCCGGCCATCGTCCCGTACAGCATGTCCCCAGCCGGCTTAGGCAGTCTTTAAGCTCGTTAATGCAGGCGTCTCTTACTACGTCTTCCCGGTTACATTACGAGCGGGCATGGAAGAAGCTAATCACGTTTCATGATTCTCTGTCTCCTCACTCAATTGCCTGTATCTATGCCTATGATGTTATTGTTTATTGCACATCTGCATGCTGCCGGCTCTGCTCCAGCGTCCGTTGTGTCCACAGTTTCGGCTGTGGCCTATTTCCATAAGATTAATGATCTTGCAGACCATCGCATTGCTTTGCTGTTACTAAAGTTTTAGCTGGTGTCAGGAGTCTTGGTGCGGTTCCTGATGTCCGTCTGCCTGTCACCCTGCCTGTGCTGTCTCGTCTGGTGCATGCATTACCTGCGTTGTTCTCTTCCCGCTATAAGTGCCTCATGCTCTGGGCCATGATGGTCCTAGCCTTCAAAGCGTACTTGTGCATCGGTGAAATGGTCCCTTGGTCTCGGAGCATGGTACACGGTTGTTTACACGTGGATGATGTGTTGATCTCTGGCGACCTGATTACACTTTCTTTCCGTCGATTTAAACATAGTTCTCTTCAAGGTCCTCAATCGTTACAAATTCAGGGTGCCTGCTCTCCTGGGTCATCTATCTATGTAGCCTTCCTTCGTGATTTTCTCCAGGCTAGAGGTGCCAAACAGGCCTTGCTGTTTGCTTACCCGGATGGCTCTCCTATGCTCCGGAGGGAATTTGACGTTGCTTTGAAACAGCTCTTAATATTCTGTGGTTACCAGACTAGTGCCTTTAAGGGCCACAGTTTCCGCATCGGGGCTGCAACGGCTGCCGCGTTGTGGGGCGAGTCTGATGCACAGATTCGCGCGGCAGGCAGATGGACATCAGATGCGTTCCGGCGATATATTCGCATTGCCTAAAGTTTTCTTGTTTTTGTATCCTCTTCGCTATACATGTTACTTTAGTTCTATTGGTGGGGCGGTCACATGTGGCTCGGTGACGTAATTGCTCCAGTTATAGGCGTAGGCTAAATAATTAGATGTAAAATATACTACCTGGTTAGTGTAGATTAGAGTTGGTATGAATGAACAGTGTGATTGATTAGTACATTATAATACTTACTAATGTAACCACAGCAGTAATGATAGTATTACATGTACGTTGATATAATGACAAGGTTTATATAACCACCATGATAATATGACATGTACCTTGAAAGGTGACATGGTTTTATAACCACAGCAGTAATGCTACTATACGTTGTATGTTGAAATGTGGGCTCTGTCTACCTGAGGGACAGGTGACGTGTATGAGGCTCAGTCATAAGCCTGGCCTTGGGGAGTAGAGCCCACATTTCTCTTTCTTTTTAATAATTTTATAATCAATAAACGTCATTAGTTTGGCCATCTTTCATCACTGCTTTTGACTCGTGTTCTTGCTTGCATAAATAAATGTATTTATGCAAGAAACAACACATAACCAATATAGCTTTGAAAATGTGATTTCCAATGCGTACGTGGTCACACAATGTTGTTTACTGCGCGACTTATCACGAGTAGGCTCTAGAGTTCGTAAATCATCTTTATTTTGGTTTGGTACCGAGGGATATCTGGGCTTGTAAATACAATTTTCTTTTGCATGCAACGCATGATGCAGAACGGATATACGAACCTCTGATATGACTCCTCCAAGTTCCTAATGGACAAGCAAGTATCGAGCGGGTATATTTGGTAATCAAGCAAATGGAGCGTGCACGCATGTGCCACAAGACTTTCAATGTGGAGTGGTTCGTGCTGGCACATGCATCTGTGTCGCTCAAGCACAAGTTACGCAATCGCTTCAATATTACGAGACAGAGACAAACACCGAGACAGTCGTACGTCTGAATGTTTACATTTAGGGTATGGTTGTAACACACATAGTAACACATTCAAACATGTTATAAAGCATACAGAAAAAAATTGCGTGACAAGTACATGCAACAGTCTTATTTAGGGTGATGCTGTTGGTTTTCCTAACTGCTTTTAGTCTTGCAAGTGTGGCATAGTTGTTATGCACTTCTGTAAATAACTTCTGGTTTTGGTCCTTCCTCTGACAGCGTTGAACCAAAATATTTGAAATTTTAGCAGTTTTTTATATTTCTTTCCTGTTAACTTGTTGTATATGTCCTTGTTTGCCTGAATAAGGTTACACCGAAAGACTGCAGCCGAAGCGTATGGTGAGACTGACACGTCCGTTAGCATGTTCGAGAATCCTGAAGCCAGATTGGCTGCATTGAAAACAAAACGTGAAGTGCTCAGCTGTGTGGAAATGGTTGGGGCTGAAATGGTGGTAAGTCCGACAATAATGTAGTTGAGTTAAACATTTTCGTTTTTTCCCCATCCCAACCTTTTTGGACTCTATTTAGCTGCTGAAAGAAGACTTAAATTTGAGGAAACGAACCATACAGAAGACTCTCAAGACAACATCCTTACTGTGGAAGTTGTCAAATGAAACTGACACATCTTCGTCGGATGCATGCAGACGAACCTGAGGTTGAGAAGAGTCTGAGTGGAAACATGTCACAGTCATGTCTGTGTCAGCGAAGGACATTTGCCAAGCTCAGAAATCAAGGCATTCGTCAAACTACCAAGGAACACTTTATCAAAGACAATCACCGAGAGAATAAAGATAGGCCAAACCAGTGAAACTGTGCACGGCAATGTATGTCAAGGAAGCTACACAAGAGATTTCTTCTACAGGCCTAAGAAACGTTGCCATCAACACGAGGAAACCAGAAACTCTGCAATGCCAAGACAACTACCTGTGGCTCTTCTAGGGGTGAATGAAGATGCAGGTTTTCTCAACGTCCTGTCTAGCTTCCAATACAACACCATTGGCAACACATAGCCGATCTGACGACACTGTTCTCCTGACTGAAAGTCACACATGGCATGTTCAAGAATGCTGAAGCCAGATCGCCTGCATTGACAGCAAAACGTGAAGTGCTCAGCTGTGTGGAAATGGTTGGGGCTGAAATGGTGGCAAGTCTGGTGAGCCGTGTCATGTTGAGAGCTCATACTCTCCTGTAAGTATGTCTTATCTATTATCCTCAGTTATTTTATATCACTCAACATAGCAGTTTTGTATAATTTCTTAACAGCCATAAAAGAATATGTAATACATTTCATTAGGTTCCTAATTGTTATGAAGAAAGGTATCATGTTTTGTCACCTTATCTTGTATTTTGTCCACACGATGCAGCTATCATGGAAAGTATAGATGCAAGATATAAAATGGAGGGATGGGAAGAAAAAGAAAGACAAAAGGAAATACTTATTTAGTGGTCGAGGAACCTTGAATGTCATGTTTGTTCTTACTGTATTATTAAAATATAATAAGTTGCTTGAACGGCCAGTCAAGTAAGTAGATTTTTATAAGTTTATCTGAAATGTTTAATTTTAAACAATCTGTTTGGTATTGCTTTCAGTGCGAGTGGTGATCTGGTCTTCCTAGATGCAACAGGGAATTGTGACAGAAATAGTTGCCGGCTATTTCTCTTGATGACATCTACCAGAGCTGGTGGTGTACCTTTGGGTTAATAATAGTATGCTGCAAATGACAGTTAAGTACTGATATCGATTATAAGTGGACATCTATGAATTATTTAACTATAAATACATAACATTGGTGTAGTATCTTCTTCACATATTGTATTGTGACCTCTTTCAATCAATAGTTTTATGCTTCTTCGTGTTACTTTATTTTCTTGACCTCACGCCAAATACAGTTGTCTTGTGAATTCAATTTCCATAATATATATATATATATATATATATATATATATATATATATATATATATATATAAAACCGACAATTTTGGACAAATCTTGCGACTATTTTGAACCATATTGACATTTTAGACCTGGTGCCCGGTTCAAAAAAAGTAAAAGCCTTTTATAATTAGGAAAAACACATTTGGTGTGTTTTAATCATGTATATATGTGATATACTTCATACTGTTGAAAATAAGTTGTTTTCTTAAAACGTTTTTAACTTTGACAATAATGTAGTAGGGTTAAACATTTTCGTTTTTTCCATCCCAACCTTTTTAGACCCGGTCTATTTAGCTGCTGAAAAGAGTTGACTTAAATTTGAGGAAACGAACCATACAGAAGACTCTCAAGACAACATCCTTACTGTGGAAGTTGTCAAATGAAACTGACACATCTTCAGTTGAGAAGAGTCTGAGTGGAAACATGTCACAGTCATGTCTGTGTCAGCGAAGGACATTTGCCAAGCTCAGAAATCAAGGCATTCGTCAAACTACCAAGGAACACTTTATCAAAGACAATCACCGAGAGAATAAAGATAGGCCAAACCAGTGAAACTGTGCACGGCAATGTATGTCAAGGAAGCTACACAAGAGATTTCTTCTACAGGCCTAAGAAACGTTGCCATCAACACGAGGAAACCAGAAACTCTGCAACGCCAAGACAACTACCTGTGGCTCTTCTAGGGGTGAATGAAGATGCAGGTTTTCTCAACGTCCTGTCTAGCTTCCAATACAACACCATTGGCAACACATAGCCGATCTGACGACACTGTTCTCCTGACTGAAAGTCACACATGGCATGTTCAAGAATGCTGAAGCCAGATCGCCTGCATTGACAGCAAAACGTGAAGTGCTCAGCTGTGTGGAAATGGTTGGGGCTGAAATGGTTGCAAGTCTGGTGAGCCGTGTCATGTTGAGAGCTCATACTCTCCTGTAAGTATGTCTTATCTATTATCCTCAGTTATTTTATATCACTCAACATAGCAGTTTTGTATAATTTCTTAACAGCCTTAAAAGAATATGTAATACATTTCATTAGGTTCCTAATTGTTATGAAGAAAGGTATCATGTTTTGTCACCTTATCTTGTATTTTGTCCACACGATGCAGCTATCATGGAAAGTATAGATGCAAGATATAAAATGGAGGGATGGGAAGAAAAAGAAAGACAAAAGGAAATACTTATTTAGTGGTCGAGGAACCTTGAATGTCATGTTTGTTCTTACTGTATTATTAAAATATAATAAGTTGCTTGAACGGCCAGTCAAGTAAGTAGATTTTTATAAGTTTATCTGAAATGTTTAATTTTAAACAATCTGTTTGGTATTGCTTTCAGTGCGAGTGGTGATCTGGTCTTCCTAGATGCAACAGGGAATTGTGACAGAAATAGTTGCCGGCTATTTCTCTTGATGACATCTACCAGAGCTGGTGGTGTACCTTTGGGTTAATAATAGTATGCTGCAAATGACAGTTAAGTACTGATATCGATTATAAGTGGACATCTATGAATTATTTAACCATAAATACATAACATTGGTGTAGTATCTTCTTCACATATTGTATTGTGACCTCTTTCAATCAATAGTTTTATGCTTCTTCGTGTTACTTTATTTTCTTGACCTCACGCCAAATACAGTTATGTCTTGTGAATTCAATTTCCATAATAATATATATATATATATATATATATATATATATATATATATATATATATAAACCGACAATTTTGGACAAATCTTGCGACTATTTTGAACCATATTGACATTTTAGACCTGGTGCCCGGTTCAAAAAAGTAAAAGCCTTTTATAATTAGGAAAAACACATTTGGTGTGTTTTAATCAGTTGTTTTCTTAAAACGTTTTTAACTTTGACAATAATGTAGTAGGGTTAAACATTTTCGTTTTTTCCATCCCAACCTTTTTAGACCCGGTCTATTTAGCTGCTGAAAGAGTTGACTTAAATTTGAGGAAACGAACCATACAGAAGACTCTCAAGACAACATCCTTACTGTGGAAGTTGTCAAATGAAACTGACACATCTTCGGTTGAGAAGAGTCTGAGTGGAAACATGTCACAGTCATGTCTGTGTCAGCGAAGGACATTTGCCAAGCTCAGAAATCAAGGCATTCGTCAAACTACCAAGGAACACTTTATCAAAGACAATCACCGAGAGAATAAAGATAGGCCAAACCAGTGAAACTGTGCATGGCAATGTATGTCAAGGAAGCTACACAAGAGATTTCTTCTACAGGCCTAAGAAACGTTGCCATCAACACGAGGAAACCAGAAACTACCTGTGGCTCTTCTAGGGGTAGATCCTACACACGCGCTGATTTCAGAAAAGCCGTGCTCGCGCTAGGCCCACTGCAGCGGAACCACGAGTGGCTGGTGACCACGCATACAGTCGATGACAAGGATAGACTACTCGCCCGAGGGACCATTCAGGTGAAGGGTAAGTGCTTCAGGATCAAGTCTGCCAATAAGAGGCATTTTACGGCCCGGGTCCATTGGGCGCCGGTGTTCATTACGAACAACATTATAAGTGAGACCCTCGGCGATTATGTCAAGGCTAAAACTATAAAACATGAAGTTTATACTGATGCTGGTTTAAACGGTATTGCGATGGGGGTTAGACAGGTAGTTTTGACCGAAGACAGGCACCAGGTGCCACATGTCTTACGGGTTGTCGACCCAGACTCGGCAGAGGTCTGGAACTGCCTGGTGACCATCGCAGGCCGCCCCCCACTGTGTCTGCGATGTAAAAGGTGGGTCACGTAAGAAGGAATTGCGACACGCCCTTCTGCCGCCACCGTGGAGAATATGGCCACGCGACAGAGGGGTGTAGTGCTGAGAAGGCAAATATAACAAAGGTATCTTATGCGAGTGTAGTACTGTATGTTTCCCATATTGATATGGAAGGACCGGAACAGACAGACAAAACAGACGAGGGAGACGAGACAGACCTGACCGATTTGCGTAACGACAGTGTGCGCCAGACTGAGTCGGGCGAGCCCGGGTGACCGCGGCCGCAGCACGTGGCCGGCCCCGCTCGAGCGTGATGAATCAGCCGAGCGTGACGTACCCGTACACCAGGTGCGGACGCCTGCGGCTGCCCCCGATGGGGGAACCGCAGGCGAGGGGAGACAGAGGACAAAAACGCTGACGACTGACAAACAGACGGTGACACCGATACATAAGACGAAAACAATAACACTTGCTGTCGCCACATATCGCCACGGCAGCTCGTCTCTTTGTGAGATTAAAAAATTATCAATATATAAAAAGTTAATTATTGTATCAACTATAAGCTGCCATGTGTACATGTGCTTTAATTTATAAATAAATGTTGTTTTCAGCTGTCTGATGAAGCTGGCAACATCCTGGTGACCGAAGTGCAATTGTCGCGATGCAACCATTCAAATGCTAGGAAGCTCATTAATGACTTGATGACGTGTCTGTTTGAACCAGAGGAGATGGCTACGAAAGTATGTACGGCCAAGAATGTAATATACATTGCTCAAGCAGCCAGGCAGCAACAGAAGCTCTTGACCAAAAATCATTGCCATGAAAGGTAATTATGCTAGATCTGCATGTAGGATTGCCATAACTCGTATATTTGTGTATAAAAGGAGGGATTGTTTAAAAATTAATAGCCTACGCACAATGTTATCAACCGTTACATACAAGAAATTAATCACAGATAAAACATATTTTAGCTACGTCCTGTTTATTTCCTTTAACGAGATGTGCCATTAATTAGCTGCATGAACCGATGATGCCAGAATGACGGGACACTATACTTAAGAAGATTGTCTGACACCCATTGAATTGATCACAGGCGAGGTAAAATTACCTTCACATTTGGTCCTCTGTATAAAAATAATGTGTGGCATAGGTCCATGAAGACACAAAAGACGCCTTTCTAAAGGCAGGCATTTTGAGAGTCAGAGGGAAAATCTTTTAAGATAAAGTTGGGCGTTAAAGACTATGTGGGGATCCCACACCGATGGCAGGTTTTGTTGTGTGGCTTGTATAAGGGTCCCCCCTCTCTCTGCCATTTAACATTTATTTTATGCAGATTATTTAGATTGAAGTGGACTGCTGTTACGGCGGTAACAACACAGATGGAAACTACTGCCTCACAAACAGATCTGGTATTGGTGTTGCCATTATCTCACCCCGGCAACAGTTCTGATGCACCGGTGGATGGAAACCCACAGTTGCTAGCGTCTGATCATCCTTACACAGCCACTCCAATGATGAACAATATCCCCATTGTTGAATCGCTTGTCCTGTTAGACAACCAGCAGCAGACTAACTCTTATACCTGTAGCAGTTGACGACATGTCAGCTGGTGAACAAATGACACCAGATGCCCATCACACTTTCTTCGATGATGAACTAAGTGACGCCATGTATGTGCCCCATGTTTCCGACATCCAGATAGGTGATGACACTATTCTCGAACCAAGTGTAAGCTGACAGAATATGCCTAGTGATGTGTCAGAAAGGAAGTGTATTGTATGTGAGAGCAGTTTAGATAATCTATTCTGTATGTTACCTTGTAGTGAGTGCTCTGAGAATGTCAATGAATCTGGGATAGTTAAGCGAAATGTTGGTAGTGGCCTCTTTGTAAAGCTGTTCTTTGTGAGCGGACACCAGGTGTAGGAGTGGAATTCACAGCCCCTCCTTGGCAAGATGCCATCACGTAACTTGCTTTCTGCAGCAGCAACACTGTATTCTGGCAACACGTATGCTCGCATTTCAAAGTTTGTAGAACTGCTAAATTTACAGTTGTGTAGCCATACCGTGTATGATGAAGTGCAAACCAAGTACTTGGTGCCAGTGGTGCACCACACATGGGTGGAGAGCAGCAGAGAGTGGTGCAACTGCTTCAGTCACAAGAGACTGTTGCTCTCATTGGAGATGGACGCTGTGATTCGCCAGGTTGATGTGCAAAATATTGTACCTACAGCCTGATGCATGCCTAGACTGAACTGACAGCTGGGTTTGAATTGATCCAAGTGACTGAACCAGGCAGTTCTGTCAGAATGGAATGTGTTGGTTCTGAGAAGTCTCAAGTCCCTGCTTGATTCTGAAGTGGCCGTCACAAGTGTAGCTACAGACCGACATGCGATGGTGCGTAGCCTGATGAAAAGATATTTGCAGACGGAGTAGAACACAACTTCGATGTATACCACATGGCAAACACAGCGGGAAAAGACGTGATGGCAAGATCACAGACACGCGAAGGCAAGGGTTTAGAGGAATGGCTTCGTTCAATACTGTACCAACTATGGTGGACATCAGGTGGTGATCCTGACCTGCTGGTGGAAAAGTGGAAATCCATCCTGTACCACGCCTGCAACATACGCGAGTGGCCAGATGACCCTGAATACAAGATCATCCACAAGTGTGACCATGCACCATTAGACCCTCTCTCTCTCTCTCTCTCTCCCTCTCCCTCTCCCTCTCCCTCTCCCTCTCCCTCTCCCTCTCTCTCTGCTGTCCATCTCGCCCGATGATGACATCAGTGTAGGGCATTTCATTAGACCCAGACGCTCAGAGAAAGAAGAAATTGGTAGAGGTCGACAACGATCTACATGATGCTCTGAGAAAGGTGGTCATGAAGAAGCAGTCTCTCAGAGATATCCGGATGTTATCAAGGTTCAGGCACACTGGTGCACTGGAGGTGTGTCATGTCCCATCACAAAGTATGCACCAAAGCGACAACATTTAGTCTACACACAGATGCTTGCAAGGACTGAGTTGGCACTGGACCACAACTCAAATATAGGCAGATCTCAAGCGCGAGTTAGGAAACCGACTGCCCAGAGCACAGAGGAAGGTGACCTGAAGTATCGTTGTGTCTTCAGCAAGCAAACGAAGCAGTGGGTTGCCATGCCAATAAACATGGAAAAGATATGACTACATTAAACCGATGATGGAAGCTGCAGTATGCGGAAGCTTAGTGGTGCAGAAGGACCAAAGTACACAGCAGCAGTTGCAAATACAGCTCCCCTGTCTGAACTAGCAAGGTTTGATAGAGACTGACTCACTAAGAAACTACTCCTGTAGTATGTTAAGATTATCCACTAAAATGTTATAGTAACATGTACAGTTATTTAAATAAGGAGTAAGGGAATCTGATCTATGAATGGTGTACATAAAATATAATATATGAATATTTGGACAAACCTGTCAAAATAGTATTTATTCAATGTGATGAGAAACTGCATTGTTTATTATTATGTGTTAGACAGTATTGTGTAGTCCAGATTCACTACTGGCGACATTGAGGTCGTCACGCCAACTGGCCTCAGTATTTTGATCGGTTTGGCATGCAACTTAATGATGCGGATATGCGTAAATGTGCGCGTCGTATCCGCGGGGCTGCAATGTTTGCTGCTGCTCATTTTGAAGCATTGTGATTGTCTCAGGTGTCTTCTGTGGTTGTTGGCCGCTGTCTGGCGTTCATCGTTTATGTTGCTCTTACACGTCTTCTGGGTTTGCCTGTTTTTAATAAAAGTTACCCGTCATGTAACAAACCTTACCCCATGAAACCAACCACATGTTGTACTTTCTATATTCTTTCAGCTTGGCTGTTTCGTCTCATCCATGTTGCCTCACCCTCTATATTGATGGGTCTTTATCATTTATCATGTTTGTATGGTGTACCGTTAGTGTATGCACGCGGTCATACTTACATTGAAGAATTTTTATTGTGTTTGTATGGTGTACCGCTTACGTTCTGTCGGTCGTATTCACATTGAAGGTGCCATCAATTCCCTGCTCATGGGGAACATCAGTGATGGTGATGTACACATCCCTACTGATGGACTCCACTGCACTGGGTGCCACCCTGTCCCACTGCACTGGGTGCCACCCTGTCCCACCGCACTAAAGGCAAGATCTGGGCTGACGAATATGTGAACATTTAGGAACTGACCGATCCTCTCCAGCCCCTGCCCCAACAATTGTCTTTTGCCTCGGGCTCCCAAGTATTCACCGATGCCCCAACCCAGTAAGGGAAGGCGGATTTCTACCACTGACCAGTGGACCTCCGCCTTCTTGCTGTTTGGGGCCATCTATACCCAGCGTTTCCCAAACGCCGCACCAGGTATGTTCAAATACTGTGATATTGTTTGCGATATTGCAGTTACTGGCCCATTGTTTGCTTGGTCAATGTGACAAGCAGTTCCGGCAGTTGGATCCAGTCAGATTCCCCTGGGATCAGCCCAGGTGGGACCTCTTCTTTAAAGTGATGTATGCCAAGCAAGTCCAGGGGGTTTCTGGTCGTGCTCCAGCCAGTCCTTTCAATAAGCCTTCCTGCCAGCCACCCTTTCCGACAGAATATTGCTGGGTCTACCAGCGGGGCGGCAAATGCAATACGCTCCAGTGTAAATTCAAGCATGTGTGCGCAAAATGCCAGCTGCCCCATCCTGCCATTTCGTGCTGCAACCACATCCCTCCCCACAACACCTGAAATGGGCACTCAGCTGTTATTGTGAAACTGAATCAAAATTTCTGGTTGATGGCTTCACTTACAGATTCCACATACATTCGGCACACCTTTTCTCAGTTCAGTCACTAATCATCCTTGCCATTAAACTATTGAAAATCTTGCTGCTGACCTGTTACATTAATCATGGCTTTATATTTTGTTAGTACAATTATTAAATGACCTTTATCGACAATTACCAGGTACCCTTTGTGTTCTGTAGCAAACTAGCTCATGATTCTGCCAGTATGTATTATAGTATACGCACTGAATATCAGCAGGGGATAAACGAATATTTTTACAAACCTGTCAAAATAGTATTTATCCAATGTGATGTGAAATTTATTTATATAGTAATATGTGTTAAACAGTATTTTGTAACTCCGGATTATGAGTAACGGTCCGAAGTATGCAAATTAATGCACGCTGTTTAAACTAGGGTGACCCCGAAGTGTAACAAGCATCATTCCTTTGTGTTGAATCTCTGAGCCGCATAGAGTGTTTGTGTAAACAGAGCCAACACACAGGTTGTTTTTCTTCCCCACCATCCTCCCCTCTAATTGTTTACTGTGTTTTATCCATGCAAGGTGCCCAAGTCAACAGACACCAGTCAAAGATTCAGTAAATAAAAAAAATTCAAAGGGAAATTTTTTAAAGATAAAGTTGGCCGTTAAATGCTGTGAATGTGTGTGGGGATCTCACATTGAGGGGAGGTTTCATTGTTTGGTTTGCATAATGGATGTCTCTCTCTCTCTCTCTATATATATATATATATATATATATGCGATTTAACATTTATTTTATGCAGATTATTTAGGTTTAATTTTATATACAGTGATAAAATACTAAAACTAAAATTGTGATGCACCACATGAGTCTATGGAAGATGAAGAATTTGGCAGCTTTGAATGGACAAGTGCTGTGCTCAAATAATAAATCAACGGCTGTCCAATAAGATGATAATACATATATGGAATAATATGTATGACGGTTGAACGTCCAAGACCATTAACGTTTATTTATAGCAGAATTTATCGACAGATTGAGAAATCATGCTTGGAAAAGCAGTGTTTGTTTTTTAGGAAACATTTATCAAATTAAACTGTTACGGTTTCACCAACTGCTTTGCCTATACACGGAAACAGATTTTAGCTTATGCGATTTTTATTTCCTTCAACGAGATGTGGCATTAATTAGCTGCATGAACCGAAGATGCCAGAACGACGGGACACTGTAGTTGAGATGATTTTTTATACCCATTGAATTTATCATGGGCAAGGTGAAAGTAACTTCCTATTCGGTCCTCTGTATAAAAGTAATGTGTGGCATAGGTCCATGAAGACGCAAAAGATGCCTTTCTAAAGGCAGGCATTTTGACAGTCAGAGGGAATATCTTTTAAGATAAAGTCAGCCATTAAATGCAGTGAACATTTCATGCGTAGGCCTAATGTTAGCATGTATATACTACACCCCAATGATGGAGTACTACTTGAGAATATGTGACAATCTAATCATTGCATAGATACCATGATACGCAAACATCTAGAATGTGGTATGATTATAACTGTCAATTTCAACCAGTTGATAACTTTATGAAAACTCATTCAAGATGTATTCAAGTAGTGAATATAGTAACCTGTGGACAGGTGATAGTTGACAACATCTGGACGTATGAAGTGTTCATCCCACCTGTTGCTATATCTGAACTGGGGACCATAACATGGTTTTGTTAAAAATACAATCACGGCCCACTATATGAGATCAGATCGTTAAACTATATGACACCGGTGAAGTAAACCATTGCGCAGTCACAAACCAAGCGATAAGACTGCAAAAAATAAAAAACCAAAACCAATATTGGAGTTTTGTTGAACAGTTTTCACAGGTTTAACAGGGTTTGGATTAAACATAGACAAACAACTTAATATGGCATATCGACAATGAGGAATGAAGCAAAGTATAGCACTGAAAAGACAACAAATCAGTCTATAAGATTTGTCTATAAGAAGTTACTTGCTAGATGTTTAGAATCACAGACACAAACAGTTTGCATACTATTCCACATGAAAAAAGATAAATACTTATGTAGAAACAGTAATATTCCTTATATAAATAATGACAATATTAAAATTATGTTGCAACTTCATCCACCATAAATTATATAATTCAATGATAGCATGGGACTCTGCTCTATTTGAGAGGATAAAACAAATTGTTCACTGGATTCAGTTCATGTTTTGGAGCCTTTATGTTTATACTCATGGTAAATTAACGAAAGTCTTTAACAAGTGTTTCAGTCAAACTAAAATCAATGAGACGTTCCAAGAACCACTCCAACTGTACACCTGTACTCGGTCCAACAGCGTGGGCCAACGAGGCTTGGATGTGTTGGCGGATGTCCACAGAGCCAATGTCAGTCCAAGTCTGAACACATTGTGTTATGCATTATTAAACATAGTTATACTAAGAACTGTTTAAGAACAGTCGGCCGAACATTAAGACTATTTTGCAGTGCACAAAAATTAGGAGACAAAAGATCTGCATCTGTGCAGGAGCTGGTGACAAACGGCACTGGAAACGCCCAGTGACGTAGCCGCGATGACATCGAAGCTCAATGTAATCACAGAGTTTCTTTTAATGGCACATTCTTTTGATATATGATAAATGTAACAATGATTTACATGCTTTTATCACTATGTGTGATGACAGTGGGGTTCCACTGGCTCTGGAAAAAAACGTGTGGCCTCCATCCAGTTCCTGGGTATTATCATTGACGCCATGCAGATGCACGCTAGGCTTCCCGAAGATAAGCTCGTAAGAGCTAGGAATCTGTTAATTGGTTTATTGCACAAACAGAAAGTCGAGTTAAAAGAATTACAGTCCATTATAGGGTTGTTATCTTTTTGTTCAGAGGTAGCGGTCACTGGACATCCTTTTTGGGGGGTTTTATTGATCTAACAATCACTGTCTCCAGGCTATACTTTCACATCCACTTGCCCAGACAGCCTAAGCTTGATGTGGGCATATGGTTGGCTATTTCTGCAACATTTTAATGGTAAAGCTTTCTTTTGGAATGATAACTTTTTGACCCTGCCAAAGTAATTGATGTTGACATTTGTAGCAACCACTGTGATGCATGTGCTAAGGCTAGAAAGAAGTCTGATACTGACCAGTTTGCAGATTGGTACACTAGACATGAACCGACGTGTGCCAAGAATTACGAGGGTAGCACTGGCCAGATGGAGCCGAGGGATATGCTATGTATTTTTAGAAGGTCTGAGGAGAAACATAACCTGAGGTATACTGGCTATTTTGGTGATGGCGACTCAAAGAGCTTCTCAACTGTTGCAAATGCAGAACCATCAGTCTACATTGGTGTAGAGATAAGAAAGTTAGTGTTGTAGGTGTGACTGCTTGATAAGGTGGCAGAACTGAATTCAAAACGTCACAAAGAAGTGCGAAAGAGTTACAAGGACATAGGTGGAGCAGGTGGTCTGTCCAAGAAAGTCATGAAAACCTAATTCATGGTAAGAGGGAATGTGGTGACATGGTGAGGGGGAAATCCCCGATATGGCGTCTACATTTCCTGGGGGCACTGTCGATGACCTCATCGGGCGACGTCGCCAGACACCTATGTAAGTATCGTTGCCGAGCTCGCCGGCGACCCGTTCATCTGGACAGCGCAACCACGAGCACCGCCGCCATCATCTACACGGAGACGGCCACCCTTGCTGACGGGATGATCTACTCGTTGATCCAGACGTGGGTACTGCTGCCAGTGTCACGACAGACCACCATCGTCACTACACAGACGTGAATTGTTTTTAAAGAAAAGGGACGTTTTATTATAAACTGTTTAACCATGCTTTCTTTTTTGGATGAACGGATGATTGTAATCGCCATCAAGGAGATGCTGAGGTCTTATCAAGATTGCCAATGTATATAAAGTGAAGGGAATTTAGACTTGGATGGTCAGTCGGATCATCATCATTGAATGCCGACATGTATTCTTGATCGTTGCGGGTGTGCTGTCGCCAAATAAACTTCTCTCCCACCCTGTGGGGCGTGGATCTTCTCCCACCCTGTGGGGCGTGGATCTTCTGAGATATGTCTATGTGGACTGCACTAGGTTGGATAGTTTTAGCTGCGTAGGTTCGAAGTGTGGTTTAATAGATAAGGCAGATTGATTACAATTTGATTATATAGTATTACTGACCACATATCCTACACGCTGTCAGTGCCGTCTCATTTGTCCAACTTTGTCTTTGTTTAGTTGTTAGGGTATTTTAGCTTTATATATATATATATATATATATATATATATATATATATATATATATATATTGTCAGGCCATTATTTATAAATTGTCATTCTTTATTGTCCAATATGTTTGACAATTGTATTCATGAAGTTAATCTTTGTAATGACTATCAAAATCCGCTGTGCCTAGGTGATTTGTCATGAAGTCAAGCACTGTTTGGATAACACCAGATGTCCGTTGGTGCTTATTAGGGTGGTGGAGGGGGAAATTTAAGTAGGATAGTTTGGTATTGGTAGTACATTGTGAAACATTGCACTGCATCAGTCATGCAAAGTCTGGGGGCCAGTTGAGATCCATTCTTATCCAGTGCAGTATCCAGACTCGAAATATAGACACATTTACAAATTATTGTTATCAAAGTAATGCCATCATGTGAATCAAAGTAAATTCCATTAAATTACTAATCTGACTGCAGCCACCTTGAAAGCCAATGCGATTGTTACGTCTAATCGTATACGTCTAAGGAATTCCTCTACAATGAAGGGGTAAGGACATTGTATAGCATTATAAAGAGTGACGATTGACAAGTGATCACATTTTTCATAAAGGCAACACGGATTATTACAACACAAAAGGATTTCCTTCCAAGCATCTCCAACAGGTTGTTTATGATAACCTCTGATACGTCTTTTTGGAAGACTAATGTCTGGGAGACCGCGAAGATCTTCATAGGTGCTGGAAAACTGGCATTCAGGCCTGGAGGAGGAACAGGCACAATCACATTAGTGTTTAACCAACAAGTGAAGATTGATGACAATGTTTTTATGACATGTAGTGACAGGATATGAGACACACTATATACTGCAATAAATATCAACTGTATTTAAAATACTATTATTTATTGAACAACCGAATGTGTTGATATAGCTTTATGTTATTCTGATATGATGTGTCTATCAATGCACAACAATGTGCAGATTACCTAAACATGTTGTGTTTATTTACCATGATGCCCACTTTGTGCTCAGTTTGTGTCACAAGACATTGGAGCTGGAAGTAAGACATATGTTCCCAGTTGACTCCTGGAATATATCCATGTTGGACCAACTCAGACACGTCTCTTTGAGACAGCAACATTTGGTAGATAGCAAAGGTCTGCATGGATCATGGACAAGTGGAATTGAAAGCTGGAGGAGGCACCGTTGCATTGGTTCAGTTGGTGCTCAACTGTCTATTGTTTGTCAGTTCTGTCACGAGCAGAAAAGAGGGTGTGAGCGCTACTGGCAAGGGGCAACTTTGCCAGTACAGTAGAGGCGGCTAACGTTCTGGGAACAGCATTCAGCACGATGACAGGAATCCGTGAATTGGAGTAAGATTTGGAACCTTACTAATTAATTTACATGTACACGTTTCAACTGGTGAATGTTACATTCACTATCATACTGCCACAATTATTCATTGCTTTGTCGAGTTCATTTACTTGAACATTTATTTTGTGCTCGGTTTATTTCACACGACATCAGCACTGGAAGTAAGACACGTGTTCCCAGTTAACTCCTGGAATACATCCATATTGGACCAACTCAGACACGTCTAGTTGGGACACAGATGTTTGGGAGATCGCTAAGATATTCATGGGTCCTGGTAAATTGGCATTCAGGACAGGAGAAGGAGACACAATTGCATTGGTGCTCAACAGACAGCTGTTTGTCAGTTTCATCACAAGCAGAAAAGAGGGTGACAAGTGAATGAGATCAAATATTTGAACTGTACCCTTCAAGCTATGGAAGAAAGCCTGAAGGCAACACAAGACAGAATTGATCAACTAGGTATGTATGGGCGCAGCCTAATGCTATGATTCCATGTGTCCAGGAATACCTTTTCCGGCACGGGATGCAGTATATGGCAGGACATGTCTACTATGATGTAACAATATGACTGATAAGATAAAATATATTTTATTATGTGATGGTGATGGCATTGCGTCACGTCTGCTTGTAAACAACGGTGGGACCGCCATAGCTTTACTCACACCACGCGGGAAGCAGTGGTGTGTTCGATAATGTTGTTTATTGATGTACACAGTAAAATACCACAGCATGATACAAAAACGACTTGTCACTAGGTTGTTGGTGATCGCGATAGAACGTTCAGTAATTTGTTGTCAACAGTAATACATCAGAGTGAGACAGAAGGAGAATGGTATGGATAAATCTAGGTGTAGCAATAACCCACAGACTCTCCTGTATGCACCAGGTTTTTCAGAACTCAGGACCAGTTTTTTATAACCATGATATGGTGCTGGTCGATACACAAAATGTAGTACATATTCAGTTAGAGCTTAGTAAGTGTTATGACATCAGGACTGGAAGCAAGACATATGATCCCAGTTAATTCCTGGCATAGATCCATGTTGGACCAACTCGATACGTCTCTTTGGGACAGTGATGTCTGGGAGACTGCAAAGATCTTCATGAAACATGGTCAAGTGACTGTGGGGAATAGATATCTTCACTTTTTTGACAATGAATATTGCATAAAATGTCAATACACAACACTATTGATAACTGGCATCGTTAAATGTATTTTAAAAATAAAACTACATATGCATCAACTGACAAATGTTACATTTGTTATCATTATATCAGAATGTTTTTGTTGTTGATTTATTTACCATGATGCCCACTTTGTGCTCAGTTTGTGTCACAAGACATTGGAGCTGGAAGTAAGACATATGTTCCCACTTGACTCCTGGAATACATCCATGTTGGACCAACTCAGACATGTCTCTTTGAGACAGCAACATTTGGTAGATAGCAAAGGTCTGCATGGATCATGGATGATGGACAAGTGGAATTGAAAGCTGGAGGAGGCAGTTGCATTGGTTCAGTTGGTGCTCAACTGTCAATTATTTGTCACTTCCGTCACGAGCAGAAAAGAGGGTGTGAGCGCTACTGGCAAGGGGCAACTTTGTAGTCTGGGACATTCTGGGAGGAGACGAATGTCTGAGTACAGTTGAGGCGGCTAATGTTCTGGGAACGTCATTCAGCACGATGACAGGAATCCGTGAATTGGAGTAAGACTTAAAACCTTACTAATTAATTTACATGTTTCAACTGATGAATGTTGCTGTCTGACAACTCTTTAAGACAGCTACATTTGGTAGATAGCAAAGATCTGCATGGATCACGGACAAATGGAATTGAAAGCTGGAGGAGGCACAGTTGGATTGGTTCAGTTGGTGCTCAACTGTCAATTATTTGTCAGTTCCGTCACGAGCAGAAAAGAGGGTGTGAGCGCTACTGGCAAGGGGCAACTTTGTAGTCTGAGACATTCTGGGAGGAGACGAATGTCTGAGTACAGTGGAAGTGGCTAACGTTCTGGGAACAGCATTCAGCACGATGACAGGAATCCGTGAATTGGAGTAAGACTTAAAACCTTACTAATTAATGTACATGTTTCAACTGATGAATGTTGCTGTCTGACAATTCTTTGAGACAGCAACATTTGGTAGATAGCAAAGATCTGCATGGATCATGGACAGGAATCCGTGAATTGGAGTAAGACTTAGAACCTTACTAATTAATGTACATGTACACGTTTCAACTGGTGAATGTTACATTCACTATCATACTGCCAGAATTATTCACTGCTTTGTCGAGTTCATTTACCTAAACATTTATTTTGTGCTCGGTTTATTTCACACGACATCAGCACTGGAAGTAAGACACGTGTTCCCAGTTAACTCCTGGAATACATCCATATTGGACCAACTCAAGACACGTCTAGTTGGGACACAGATGTTTGGGAGATCGCTAAGATATTTATGGGTCCTGGTAAATTGGCATTCATGACTGGATAAGGAGACACAATTACATTGGTGCTCAACAGACAGCTGTTTGTCAGTTCCATCACAAGCAGAAAAGAGGGTGACAAGTGAATGAGATCAAATATTTGAACTGTACCCTTCAAGCTATGGAAGAAAGCCTGAAGGCAAAACAAGACAGAATTGATCAACTAGGTATGTATGGGCACAGCCTAATGCTATGATTCCATGTGTCCAGGAATACCTTTTCCGGTGCGGGATGCAGGACATGTCTACTATGATGTAACAATATGACTGATAAGATAAAATATATTTCATTATGTGATGGTGATGGCATATCATTTGCTGCGCGCGCAGTGCATCTCGTCTGCTTGTAAACAACGGTGGGACCGCCATAGCTTTACTCACACCACGCGGGAAGCAGTGGTGTGTTCGATAACGTTGTTTATTGATGTACACAGTAAAATACTTTTGTTTTATTGTGGACTGCTCTGTTGGCGTGACAGTCAATCAGTGTCATGTCAATGCATGAGATTGAGGCATGTTGGAAAGGAATATGTAACATCATGATTATTTGTTTTTATTTGCAGCTGTGAAAATCTATGGATACGATATGTTCATTGATAATATGTATTACTACTATATCTATTGTGTCTTTCACTTGCAGCCCTCCAGTGGTGGTCAAGTATCTGGCTCAGGTGATGACTACGTGCCACAAAGACCAGACTCGTCTGATTCTGACTCTGAGATGGAGGTTGATGGTGCTGGTGATGCTCCGATTGCATCTACTAGTAGTGGCAGAGGATGCAGTTAAAGCAGGGGACGCGGAGCGGCAGAGGGCGCGGTTGTGGCAGGGGACAGGATGCGGACGTGGCAGGGGACGTGCAGGCAATGGACAGCTGGTGTTGGAACCAGGCTGGGTGCGAATGCAAGTTGCTCCTCCTCCAACTGTACACAACTTCACAGAGCCAACTGGACCGACTGACAGACTTCCGCCAAACAGTTAGGCAGCTGTATTCTTCGATCAGATCGTTGGCGACGACTTCTTTGTTCAGTTGGCAGAGTCAATGAACGTCAACGCAACTGCGAAGTCACCACCACCGCAAGATGCAGCACATGGGCAGTATGATACATCCGATGTCAACTGGCATGCGACAACTCCTGATGAGATGAAGGCGTTTGTCGGAATCAACATGCAGATGGGCATCAAGGTGCTGCCGGAGTACAAGGACTATTGGTCTTCTGATCCGGCACTGAACGTTCATCTCAAAAACAATGTCAAGGAAGCGATATGAGAAGCTCAGCCAGTACTTCCACTGCTCCATCGCAGCTGAGGAGGATCCCCAAGACAAGCTGGCAAAGGTACGCCCACTGATCACCTTGTGTGAGAGAAACTTTGGACACTTGTTTGGCCCGTCAAAGAATCTCTGTTGACGAGGCCATGATTCTTGGAAGCAGTACCTCCCAAAGAAACCCATCAAGTGGGGCATCAAGTTGTGGTGCCTGTGCGATTCCAGGACGGGCTACTGTGTGGCCTTCATTGTCTACACAGGCGCAGCTGGCAATGGTGACGTAACCCTGGACCTTGCATACAAGGTCGTCATGAAGCTGATGACAAAGTACATGCTGCGTCACCACCACGTCTATGCAGACAACTACTTCACGTCCGTGCACCTGGCAGAGGATCTCCTGCAGGCTGACACATACATGAGTGGGACAACACGCTCGGCGAGGAAGGAGTTCCCGAAGACGCAGGCGTATGTTCCGCAAGGACAGTCCATCAAGTGGACCAGAGAGGACAGCAGTGTCATGGTTTGCAAATGGCATGATAAACGTGACATCTGCATGATTGCAACCAACAGCGCTGGTGACAATGAAGACATTCCAGTGCGACGGAATCGTCAGTAGCTAGTGTTGTCAACACCGACATGCGTCCATGATTGCAATCAGATGATGGGAGGCGTTGATCGGCTCGACCAGTATACCGGTCATACTACAATGTCGGGAGATCTGGACACAGATATAGTGGAAATACCTGTTTTGGGGTATCTTTAACATTGGGGTGATCAACACATTCATCCTGTGGAAGCTGGCCAACCAACCACTGCCCCGAAACAAGAGGAAGTTCGCCCTGAAAGCCTTCAAGTTGAAGTTGGTCCACAGCTTCATGGACAACTTCGATTCTGGCCGAGCAATCCGGGCTCCACCTGCTGTAGAGAAGCTGGTGGCTGCCTACACCGTGTCGGATCCAGGATCACGGATCACCCTCTTGTGCGGTTTGAAAGTCGGAAACGAGTATGCCAGATGTGTGTTCATCACAAAAGAAAGACCAGTGCTGGTCGATTTGTGGAGACCAGCTGTGGCTGCCTCAAACGCAAGGCTTACCTGTGCAAAGTGGGAATATGCTTTAGGCAATTTCATGCTGAGTGACGACTAGTGCAAGTGACTGTTCCTGCAGTAATGTACACTGGTGCAGCAGCGAACAATCTCAAGGTGAAACGTTCAATACTGTTGGTTTTTAAATAAATAGTCCTTCTGTGTGTCAACAATGTATTTGTTTATTCATGATACAGTAATAATAACACATAAACAACATTCAGTCACATAATTTGTGTCATCTGCTACATTATATATATATATATATATATATATATATATATATATATATATATATATATATATATATATATATATATATGAAAGTTTTTAGATACATTCAAAGCCAAAGTTGGTCAACATAATTATTTGATAGAATATCACAGATATGAAGTTGTAAAAAGTTATGAGCAAAAAACGGAGCACACTCCTATTTCACAAAATTTTGCCAGAATTGGTGGGGAAATACAATGTGTGTTTATTTGATATGTGGGGTCTAAAGGGTTAAATTAAGCCATGCTATAGTCTATAAGTGTGGCTAAACTAGGGATTACCGACCTATTGTTTACCCTGCTTGGCACATCACGCTGACTGGTTATTTGGGTCGGTGTGATCTGCGATCGTTTAGGCAGCTTCAACAGAACCTGGCGGTTAATAATGCAGTCATGTACTGCTGGTAATGTCAATTATAAAGACCAAAATAACGTAACTAGTGAACAATACCAACAAAGGATGATAACAAATGAAGATCGATGACGAAGCTTTGATGACCTGCAGTGGCAAAGCATGAGAGACAACCTTGTGTTCCACGTCATACCCGAAAAAATAAGGACTACAACGCCATATTGAAAAGTGTTATGTAGAAGTATCTGTGTGTCAGAATTCAATGGATGCGGCTATCTGTCAGCTATAGAGAGAATGCTACCTCATGAATTTGTTTCGTATGTTACTACCGATGAAATTCGTCCCAGTACCAGATATTACATGCACATTTGAATTCGTCAAGAGCAAAGTACTAAACAAGCGCTGTGAGGAATGTCTTAGGAAAGAAGGCAAACGCAATAACAATTGTTGCAGAGAAGCCAAAATGCAACCAGCAAAGAATCAGGCGTAGTTGCAAACACAATCAAAGGACTTCACGTAGTCATCAAGCAGACCTCCCTCATCTGGAAGCTCAGCCAGGGAAGTCTCCTTCGGCAATGAAGAAGCGCCATGGAATAGCCACGACCATGGGATTTTGGTTGTAAAAATGGTTGACAGATTTGCGAAAATGCATACCTGTAGACGGATTGGCAAACTAACAAAATATTTGGCCATACAAAGAAACGATTCAATGTTACAATAAGTAATACTGTACAGTGGTCGATATGGAAGTTGCCGGCAAAGGCACCCTATCAGCAGTGCCCCAGTAATGGAACTGAAGTCGAAATATCATCATAATCGCAACCTACTGAACAACTATTTCATCCGCTGACAGATTTTAGAAAGATATTTTAGAAACATTGCTTGCCGGTTGGGAAAAGGCACAAAAACAATGCCATTTTGCGGCATCACAGGTGAACAAGTAGGCTTATGTTATCAGTAGATTCTACGGACAACAGCTATCTCACATAGCAAGAGATATTGTCATACAAGAGAAACTGAAGAAAATGAAATGTTTGCTTTTGGACACCATGACGCATATGTAGAATTCTGGTAAGAGCACAGTGAAATTGATGCAAGTGATGCAGTAGCGTGGAGCTGATAGCAGAGAAAACCTTGTTTTGACTGGAAGTTTCGATGGGAGATCATATCATTTAGATTTTTTGAAAGGTCTGAGTCAGTTATTAGAAAGGTTAGTCATCAACGTGTTGCCATTTGGACTGGTGGCCTGAAACAAATAATAATTCATTCCTTAAAATAAAAAAATAAAAGACTTGTTATTATTGAAATTCTTAGTTTACTCAGTGTATGTCAGCCAACATACAGCTAGAGTAGGCTACTTTGGACACCACCGTTGTACCAAATGGTTCTCTCAATTTGTCACGATGACTCAAAGACAACAGGATCTGATGTGGCAACAATAGGTTTTAGTATGTGACAGGAGATAAAGATGATATCCAGCACCTGATGTGGCTATACCTGCAGCGACTTCGTAAAACATATTAAAACAATAGTAGGTAAGTAAGTGAAAATGTTTTCGCTTTCGGCCCACTCAATAAAAGCATGGCTGAAAAATCAACACAATGGTTAGAAGTACGAGCTCTTCAACAGTGACAGGTCGGCTGCCAGTGTGTTTACAATACCGACATGAAGAGAGCAACAGACGAGACTGTGTCACTCCTGTATTGTTGACACCATAAATAATGTGGTCATGCAAAGGAGGGCGAAACATGAAACCTGGAGACAGCTGGCAGGAGGTGCTGAGATGTTCGTTGATACTAAGAGGATCTTTCGCGCTCTAGAAAGGGACGATATTTTACTTTCAGACATAACCAGACATAAACGGCCACCTACAGCTGCCAACATTATCACGTGTTGGACCTTATCCTAACCGAAACTAACCATACCTACAAATCACAGGGTAGTAGTATATGTGTGCACTTGGTTACACTTTTGAGGAGTCATGATCCGCCATTTTGTTTTCTGGTCACGTGACTTCCGTTTCAGTGACACTTGACAAGTGACACTTAAACTGGATGTGGGTCAGGTTGGGCTGATCTGGACTGTCTTGTTCCAACCGTCGAACTTTGTAAACAACTGATTACATGGAAGTCGATTAAGTCCAGGTCGGTGTGATATAACAGTGGTGGATAGCTTTTGGCTGTCTTTTGTGACACCACCAACGCCCAAGCACCCGTGTTTGGCTAGCGTTGGTCGAGAGACACATGAGACAAGTCACCGCCACCTCTACCATAATTTTAGCAGTTGTCATTGGTTGTGCATCATAAGACATCCACCTTACACCCACGAAAAACGTGCAAACGATTCGATTGGGTACTCCCCGACAAGACACTGTTGCAATATACGTCAAGTGTGTATAAAAGCCGAAGGTTTAGCGCAATTCAACAAATTGACTTCCAAGACTTCTCAACGATTTCCCAGCATTCATTGAGCAGACATGTTTGCTGAGGCACTGACCAAAAACGGGTCATGTCAGCTGAAAAGCAAGTACCAGAAGCAGCCACGACAGGTAGAAAGAGGAGGCAGGTTGCACAGGCTGTTAGAAGCACCAGTGGTGGGAGCTATGAAGCTGGAGCTTTCTAAGTGAAGTAGTGTTGTCAGTAGACATATACCAAGCGCTTAAAAGCTGTTTCCTCCATTTTTTTTTGAGCCGTGCATGTCAACATATATGACAAGATATGTAGAAATGTTGTTGACTGATGTTGATGAAATTTGTTGAAGCTAAATAAGCTGAATAAGTAAATGACTGATATTGTTGTTATTTACAGAAGATGTAGCGTGTTATATCCATAACGAATATGTATATTTGTAACTTTGTTACATGAAAAAAATGAAACATTAAATTGTGTGATCCTGTTTCTTCTAGTTCAGGTTGAAATATAATGTATTGGCATTATACTGTTAAAATATCAACTTATTACATCCAGGAATAACCTAGAAATTGTATTTTAAACATACCCTATATATTTATCTTTAGTGGCCATCTTAAGTCATGTGACTTGTTTGTCACTGGGTCATTATTTGACATCATTACAACTTGTAACAAGAAAGAGAGAAAATATACCTGACTTTAAAACTGAAGTCATTACATTCGGTTCAGCTCAACAACTTAAGAAAAACAAGCTGCATGCATCATGTATTGGTGACTGTTGGTCACTGTGATTCGTCTCCACATGAGGTTGGAGACAAATGTGACTGCTGCATGCAGGTCTTCACAACATCTCGAGGATCAGACGTTATCTCACGCCAATACCATACACCTGAGTATGTATTTTAGCCACATCTGTATTTAAAGCCGAACCCCAACTTTCGGCTAAAAACCCAACTTTCCTCGGTGCGGTTTGTGCAGGGGTCGAAATAGGGGTGTCCGGCAGTCCGAGTAATTCCGAGGACTCCCAGAAATTCGGTCGGATTGCCGAAGATGGCGTCAGCGGCAGTCCGACGGACACCCGCCAAATTCGGGAATATTTTTACAATTTTTTATTCACAATGTCGATCTTCGACAACGGCAACGACCCCTATTGATCAAGTCAAAAACGATCGTCGCGAACCTACCGGATTACTAACCAGTTACTAGAAATTAATGTTTTCCATTTCAATCTTCGAAGGCGCGTTTAAATTTCATTTTCACAGCGATCTTCAGAGGGAGCGAAGCAAAATTTCGGAGCCTTTTATTTGAGCGAGTCAGTTTTACATTAGAGTTTATTGTTGGAAAGTGTTATTGAATATTGTTGAAGTTATTTGTTACCGATGTGCATAGTTGTTTACCGACAATAACATGTGGAGGCATATTTCCGGAGTGGATTTCGGAGGATGAACGAAAGGAAAAAGGTAATTACGCTTGCAGATATGATTGTATGCTATTTAAAAACACTCGTGATTGTATATAATGCACTGTCAGTAAATGTAACAAGTGGGAAGACTTGTTCAATGTTGTACTAATAACCAAATGCTTGTGGTCAGCCATGTTTGTTTACGCATCCAACTTGGATCAAGTCCGTTGCGGTTATTAATCTAATGCCATCCTTAATTATATTACAATTTAGAGAAGCCATCAGCGTATGAATGTGTGTCTTACTGTGTTTTAAGTTAACTTAGATAATAATTTGGTAGAAATAACCAAAATATGTCTGGCATTTATTGTGATAGGCTAAGGGGTAACGCCGTAACGGTGACGCTCATCAGCTGAAATGGTTGTACCTATTATTTTCTGTGTCTTCTGTATCAAACATTTCAAGCCCATTGCATATTTTAACTGTTACTTAGCATCTTGTTTGGGGACATATTGTCCACAATATTGGGACATAAGTGACTTGGGACATAACATCTATAATTCTTACAAAACATGGGTAATCTTATACTTACCTGGCCTAAATTAGTTGGGCCCTTTTAAACCGTTTCTTCTATTTCTTATCGATGTGTAGTTGTTCAAAATGTCATTCTACACCACTTCAGGTACCGTACAAAAAGTCATGATCAATCTTAATTTTTTATTTGTGTTTTAGCAAGTTGACACGTCGCCCCAATTAGACATGTGGAGGCAGTGATAGTGAGAGTGACAGTGATGACAGTGACAGTTATCTGGCGACAGCTCTTGCCAGATTGGAAGAGTGAGATGAACGAGCTTGTTGATGTACATATGTTTTTGGTGTTTATGTATATATGTTTCTGGTGTTATGTGTATATAATTATGTTTCCGGTGCAGGTATATATAATTATGTTTCTGGTGTTGGTGTATATATGTTGTTGGTGTGGGGGTATGTATGTGTTTGATGTTCGCCTTTTGTATTAAATTTGTTCGATTTTAAAATATTGTGTTTGTCGTATTATTTTGCTAAAAAAAATTGGGGGCCCATTTTCAGGACAGCCAGATATCCCTGAGGACTGCCAGATTTCTCAACTAGGCAGTCCTGCTGACTGCCAGATATTTTGGAGTTATTTCTACCCCTGTGTTTGTGGCAGGCAAGTCTTATTTAAATCTGTACATGGCCTTTGAGTGACATAATTTTCTTAGATAGCACAATAGGGCCTGTGTGTCACGATACATGGTGACTGGCGAGACTCCGTGCGACTGGAGTTGATTGGGGACAGGACATAATAATTATATTCTAACGATGGATGACAGTTGTAGTTTTCGACTGATGAATACTAGGAAAATCAGGACAAAATATCTTGTTATGGCATTTTTATACAACTAGAATCGTATTCCGGATAAAATAGGTTAAATGTCTGATTTAATAGTTTTTCTGACTGATGCTGATGAGAAGCTACATATTGCTACATTGGTTTGTCGTCGACACAAGGAAAAAGGAACAGTATGAGCAACATGATATCTACAATATGGATGAAATGCCGGGAAACTGCACACAACCCGGTGGTACAAAGACATTGCTAATCCAGACAAATGGTGCAAAAAAGTGGATTCACTGGAATCCTAGCGATACATTCATTGGTTGCCACATTTGATGTTCCATTTAAAAAATTGGAATGACAACAAATTACACTGAAATTACATTAAAATGCATACGTGCCACTAATGCAACATTTTTGGGAATAACTGAACTCATCCACTGGAATTAAAACACATTCATTGGGCCAATGCTTGTACAAGCGATGATACAGTTCACCATTTAAAAGTACAGCCAGGGCAATCATGCAAATAGTTTATTAGAACAACCTTGCTGAATGCGCTGCGCCATCATGACAATTTTTCTGGTTAGTATTGCACAGCTACCTCTAAACATGCATTTGTTGTGTGACAGTGCAACTGCCATTCTGGCATATAAGGTGTAACTCACCTTCTATGTCCAGCGGTAGACCTATGTCCTGTACGAGATACTAGTGGACAAGATGGGTCTATTGATTCTCTTCCTTCAGCTGTTGGTGATTGCAGTAGGAGACATGCCGGTTGGTCGTCTAGAACAAAGCAGAGTTTATAGGCCCATCCCAGAAAGTCACACATGGCAGTGCCTGGCTATTGCCTGGCATGGGGACGCCTAGACATTCGTTCAAGTTGGTCAGAAACTCAACAAACCAAATGTCTTATTTTTCAAGGACAATTTATCATAATAGCACAAGTCTATTATCACGGTTACATGATTGATTCTAATAAATATTGAATTTAGCAAAGCGAAGGTTCAGTGTTCCACAGAATAAAGTGAGTGCTGACAACTTAATAAAGATTACAAGTAAACAATGTTTGAAAAAACATGTAGTGAACATTCAACAGTTAACAAATCAAACTTGGCAAACGCATATATAATCAGGAGACTAAACTTGTTGTAGGTACAATGTGACAAGTTAGGCGATGGAAAACAGAGGTATCTGGTTTATGGTAATTTATACTGTGCACGCAGTACTACCAGAGCAATCTAACTGAACAGCGATGACTGTGATCAAAGAGATAAACTCCTTATGTAAATATATAAAGTAATCAGTTGTTCAGTGTGTAAATTGTGATGTTCATCTTCTTGATCTTATATTATAATATACAGAATGTGGTGACTTTAAACATAATAATTATAATAAATGCATATTTAAATGATTGTGTTGTGTAATGTTTAATTTCTACGTTCCCTATTGGCTGTCATTGCTAATGATGTCAGTTACTAGAGTGAATCCTCTCCAAACCACGATTGCCTCGGATAGCGGCCTTGAAGATTCATGTAACAAGATCGTTGATTGGGTGAATAATGAGTGATTCCCGCCTTTCGCTAATCATGCGGGCGTTGACAAAATATGACTTCCACAGTGCATGGAAGTCTTCGTGTACGCACGACAACATATTAGACATACTTGTGTAATAAGTTATAGATAAAATGTAACAAAACGAATGTTAAATAAATTGACTAATGTTATTAAGTTTGTTCTATTTTTCTGTGAAGGGTCGAGTTACAGAAACGTCGATGGTGGTCAGTAGGGGATTGAAAACACTGGCCCAGCAGAATTTAAAAAACGGTGGCCCGAACTGGACCAACAGCTTTAAAACATGCGTCAGGCCATCAGGTGGAATCGAGTGCAGATTTTCACCTGTGCACTAGCTCGATAAGTGCGTGCACAGTGGAGATTCCCTTTAGGTAGGGACCTGCAAATCCGTAAGGGTCTGCAATTTGTGTCCACTAGGCTTTTCTTCTCATGAGGGGAGGCCCAGGGAAACTCATTTTAAGAACCTCGCAATTATCGTATGATGGTGAAACCACATTTTTTGAGACGCAAGAGATAGAGAATGCCACTGTGTGAATTGTAAAAATTTCAGTTATTTAATTTTGGTGAGTGAATATGCGATATGTTTTAGGATTGCGCTTACGCAATGAATGCCATTTGTTTTAGTAATCTAATACATAATCTAACTGCATCTTTGAACATGATACTATTTAAAGACACTATTTAGGCGTGAATGTATATCTCAATATATAATCTTTCTAATGAGGTTAATGTTTTAAAGTGATGTGTTAATTTGAGCATCTTATCAATAAACATCGGCATAGTGAGATTTCCTATGCTAATCAATACACTGCTTGTGATGACTGGTTCGTTTAAAATTTATTATTTTACAGAGAAAAATCGCCAAGAGACATGCCAAGGTTGACAAACAGATCTACAATAGAAATATGTACTATATGTCAATCTACTAATAAAGCATATGTAAAGGTTATTGAAGCCTGTTGCAAAACGGTATTTGTACTGAGCCAGTTAACTTGTATAAATACTTACATAAAATATGTTACTGAAAAGTCTCACAAGAAAATAGCAAATTATGTTAAGAGTACACTAGATTCCGCCGTGGGTGCAGAACAATTTGCTGGGCCTTAAAGATAGTTGAATAAAACAAGTTGCTAAAAGTCCGACAAATAATCCTGAAAATAGACCAAATAATATAGGTAACATTGGATATAAAATGCTATTTCAAGGTCATACCCATCTCAATGTTACACTACGAGGTAAAATAATAAAAAAATATCTGACAACTATAAGGTTATAAATAGCAGTTTGCAAGTGCATTTCAGTTGAGTGATCCAGACCCGGTATGAAAGTATGCTGCACAGCAGGCTGTGGTCTCAAATTTGGTATAATGTTCTGATAGTTAAATTTTTTAATGCATAAAGATGTTTAAATTCGGTAAACAGTATCTTGTTACCTATTATACATACAATCAATGTGCACCATCATAAACATGGTAAAGTTATTAGTGATTTTTTGCAGGTCCCTACTTTAGGCTTTACTGACCCATATTGTTGGGGGGGGTCAACTTGGCTGGCGGTGATGGCCGTTATCCAGGCACAGATGAATTGCTCCAAGCAACTTGGAGAATATTGGCATGAAGTCCATGAACGATATTAGCTTCGGTTGTTGTACTTTGGTTTGGGTGTAGTTTTGCGTTGGCCCGCATTTCCAGTTGTGGGACAGTTCCTTCCCTCAGCCAGGCTGCTGTTGAAAATCGCGCACACGGGAGTAGCAAATATGGACATGGTGGCATAGTCACGTAGAATCCAGTTTGGTAATTCGTCCGGGCCGACAGGTTTATTTGCTTTAATCCATGATAGGCAGTTGGCTACTTCTGAGACGCTGGTGATGCATTTGAAAACAACGTCGATAGCGTCAGCTGTTTAAATCATGCGATATGACATATATGTATATAACCGTTACCGTTAACGGAGTTTTTATTTGATTGCATATAACATTAACGCGTCTTCTTGCAATTGTTTTGTATAATTATGTGTCATATTAAAACAAATAGTCAGCTTTTAAATCTATGTCTAGCGTAACCAAGTCTAGATTGTACTAAATGTACCATAATTTAAACGACATCCACCAACCCCATACCTGATCATCTTCGACTTCGTCGGAAAATGTCGGGAGTCGGATGATTCGGCCAAAAACAGATTCGGCCCATTGGGCCGAATGGTCCGTTTCTGCAATCGTCGAAGTTCGGCCTACTTGCGTTCGCATGGGCCGAATCAACCGTATCTGCAACGGGTGCCGGCGAGCTACATGGGGCGAATCGTCCGTCCGTCCTGCCTGTGAAACTACCTGTAATCTCATGATTTTTCTTATGTTAGGAAATATGTTATTCTTTTTTACTACAGTACACAATAATTATTAAGTATTATTCAGAACATAATATTAATCTAACTTTTGCTATGTAACGATCTTTCGTTAATATTTATCTGTCCTGCTTCGACGGGTATATTTTTGCGTATTCTTTTATTGCGTATTATATATAATATATATTATTATTATTTAAGTATATATATATATATATATATATATATATATATATATATATATATATATATATATAGTATATATATATATATATATAGTAGTTATATATATATTATATATTATATATATATATATATATATATATATATATATATATATATTATATACATATATATATATATATATATATATATATATATATATATATATATATATATATATATATATATATATATATATATACATACAGCAATATAGTATTACACATGTAGTGTCAATTATAATAAATCATAAATTAATATATGTAAAAAGAAAAATATTAAAGAATAAATAATAAAATTACCATGCTAGCTATTGTTATAATAATAATACACTATATAGAGTCAATCTCTGTTCAGTAGTGTCGACTAAAGTAGTTAAAAGTTATAAGAAATAACTATAATAAAATATGAATAGCTAAATCATTTATTTAGTTTTTTATTCTCTAGTTCAGTTCCATGCAACAAAGGTGGCATTGTTGTAATTTATATTAATTATCAATGTAGTCACGAAATATAGTATATAAAATCTACCCGAGCCGCCGGGATGACAGGTGAAAATGCTAACGACTACACTATCAACGCCGCTTAATTATGACAATATCCGTACCTCACTTCCTCCTCATTGTTAGAACAGTACAGTATTTAGACAACACTTCTATGAACATACGCCAACTGTATTTAATGAGCAGCTAATAAAACCTACGCAATGAATTGTAATTATCCAGTAAACACCCTTTCCTACACTGCTCTGCGGTCTTTTCATTGGTTCATGTTATCGTCAACTATTCATGGGCATAATGTTACTTGGGGACGAGTTCACCGACATTCTCGAGAGCACTTACACCGCATTTTGCACTTAACTTTTGATTCGTGACAGTGACCTTGAATAAAGATCCGCTGGTGGTGTGCCATGGAAATAATGTCATCAGTAATATGGCAATGGATATTTGTATATTGAAAAAATTCATTTAATTAGCTATGGATATAATACTTTTAGAAATGTTGTCGGGCGCCATATTACAAAATGGCGGATATTACAAAATGGCGGATATTTGAAAGTCAATAAAGGTTAACAGTAATACAATCTAAATAATCATATCTAAAAACCTTACATCTTGACATCAATTTTATGGCTCTAGATTACGTAGTTCTTAAGATATGGGTGCTGTATATTCAGACACTAAAGTTAAACACACACGTGGTTCTTGGGGATAGCACTCAACTGAACTTCATTTGCATATCCGTGTATCACTACTCACAGCTAGGTCACGACTATAACGTGTATTACTATGCATAACTACTGGCGTATAGTTCACAACATAGACATACATATTTAACAATGGGTAAATGGCTTAGCCGGACGCCATCTTTAAAAATGGCGCATATATATGAATGTTAGTAAAGGTCAAATGTACACTGGTGTATATCGCTATCCACCAAGCTATCCAATATCTTCAACATTACTGCTGCTCAATGTGATGTAGTTTTTGATATATTGTGGCATTTGTATTGACGATCGCCATCTTTAAAAAATGGCGTACGCGAAAGCCGGAAAATAAAAATAAATTGTTTATTTGAAATCCTTGTTCCACATAGAACATAATATCCACACACCACAATTATTTCGAAATCAAATTTGGCGGTCATTTTTAAAATGGCCGTTAAATCACTATGGGACAAAATATAAATAATGGTAACAAGAGTTTTTAACTTCTATATATACTATTTAGATGATTTAAAAATCTGTTGCCAAGATTATACCCAAAAATATGCTTCCTTTACACTTGCCGACGCAATACTTCTCTCGACTGTCGATACAACAACGCTAGCTTGTTATGACTTCACGACTAATAGTGTAGCACAACTAATACGTCATAGTCAGTTTCCATATAAATTAAACCATTAATGGTGGCGAGTTAAATGCTCTGGCATACGACATTGAGTGACAGTCGGCAAGGTATAAATAGCCACGACAAGGAAGCACAACCCACAAGACACTCGCAGGTGAAAAGAAAGTGTTCGCCAAACGACGACTAACATCGAGACACAGCCAAGTGACGATGGTGGGGTCGACTGCTAGGCCGGCAGTGTGGCTTGGTGACGTGTCTGAGGAGCCACGGCGATGGCTGCTGATCGCGGTGCTGGTAGCGGCCGTCGTGCCGATCACTCTCGCTGTCTGTGCTGTCGCCAATGATCAACGCTGCCGCTGTACATCGATTGAGAAGATCTCCTGTGACTTAGATGGCGACCACTCACAGGTACCGTCGTTCCTACCCTCCAACAACGTCTACGATACAGTCCTTATACATGGCGAATCGACATCGTCAAGTTTGACAATACAAACTGGGGCCTTCACAAACTTGATTGCTAAGAGAATACGAGTCGAGTTTAAAGGTAAAATGTCTTTGAACCTGGGGGCGTTCTCAGGTGTTGGAGATGAACTTGAATTCCTGTGGATTGGTTACACACTAAAGACAATTCCCGACAATGCTTTCGATAGACTTGACCAGCTAAGAGAGCTTCACCTGTCAGTCAACCACCTGAAGAGAGTGAGCCAGAGAACGTTTGGTCACTTGTCACGTCTGGAGCACCTGAGTCTATTCAGGAGTCAGCTGGAGACGAATTAACGAATCCACAGAACCACTGTTTCAGTTCTGCTCGATTCAAAGGTTAACAAGAAGACATCTTACTGATACTGTCTTTCACTGTACTGTTACTACAAGCGTATGAAGAACAGTGTGGCATATTGCTGTCGCGATTTCGTTGTAAACCGACGTAATGCACCTTTAGCGAACTGCTTGGCTCTCTGTTATGACAGCTGAACCAGCAAACGACTTTATGACCTAATACTTTTCTAAAGTACAGATAGAAGCTGGGTTTTGATTGGTTGCATGGACCAAGATGGGCCCATTCATGGTGTCGGTGATTTAGCTAGATTTACCCACTTTAACACCACTTTCTGAAGAAACTACTAATGCGAAAAATTATTTGATTGTAGATGCAAATGGTTAGCTTGTGTAAACTCTTTTAGGTGCATAACACCAAACCGTTGCCTTTTTTGCCCTTTAAGGGATACTCCAGTCAGTGAGATGTTCACATTATTAACTTACATATGTAAACTATATTGGTTGTGCCAAGTAACTGTGCACAAAGATCGTTAATAAACAATTAGTTATAGTTTACTGGTATCAAAAACATACTATCTTGAGACTTATGCGCTAGTGACGTAAGCCAAATCGTTTACGTCACTGGCGCATTGTTGAATAAGGCAAGGATTGGCGGAATCTTCGCTAATAATTGTGATTGTGACGTAAGCAATCCGCGACGTACTGGATACATCAAATACCATTGGACAGATATAGGATGTTCGAACGTGCATGCGCCAGTGACGTAAGCGGTTCACGTCACTGGCGCATAAGTCTCAAGATGGCAGCGCCCTGAATCCAACATGGAGTGTTTCTGACACACTTATACTATAATTAATTGTTTATTAACGATCTTTGTGCATAATTACTATGCACAACCAATATATTATACAGATGTACGTAAATGTTGTGAATCTCTCACTGATTGGAGTATCCCATTAACTCCAATGAATTTTGTTTAGTAATAACATTTCCCGGCTTAACTTACCTAAGAGTCTGTTATCTTAGTAAATCAGTCCTCTGACATACGTAGGGAATCCACTCACGACAAAAGTGCGGTGGCAATGCATCGTGGGTAATGTCATAGGTCAATCGGCATAAACAAATCACACGTGCATGTTTTAGAGATACAGAACTTCGAGTTTGTCATATTATTTCTTGATTTATGTAAATAGTTTAATTTGTTGTTATATTTGCCGGCATGACCGACCGCATGAGTTTTGTTTGTGGAAGAAAAACATAATTCTGAAGTATTTCTGTATCGGGGTGCTGCCAACAACCAGCATAATAAAGACGAACTAGTAGTGTTGGCGTTTTGGTGCATAGTATTGTTGCATTGAGCAAAGGTCTAAAAAGGCGCAGCAATACCGTAAGTTACTGAGTGTAGAAAGCAATGTTTTGCCAGGTTCTCTGGCCGACTTAAATAGGATGTACTGCGATTTTAACAGAATACATTTTACAGAACAGTCAGTATAAGACATGAGAAAACTGATGGAGGTGTTTTATCATACCATATATGCCATGTGAGTGAGTGGCTGACTCGCCATACTGTTCCATGAAGGTGACACCCTCAATGACCACCCATCATAATCCCATCAAATATGGGCATACATCAGGAAGGACAGTGGGAAGATTGTCAGCAGTTACAGCACTTGTTTTGCCGGGTATATACTTATTACATATTTTGTAGATGTTATATATTACTACAATGATTAACCGACCAACAACGTTACACAGGGAGAAAATAATTATAACTATATAGTAATACATAAACAAATTAATTTGAATACCTTTATGTCATGTTGAAAACACATAGGATTATGCATTGTCTAATCAACAACAAACATTTTGGGTATATATATATATATATATATATATATATATATATATATATATATATATATATATATATTACAAGTTAAAATGAAAAAATACAAACATGCAATAATATTAAATCTATATTTTTAGAATTAAAATATGTATTTATAAGTAACATACTTACATGGCTCCGTCGCTTCACAAGGTGCAATAGACTTGGCCGCGCCCAAGTTGCTCGCCATAATTAATAAAATGAAAACATTACCTATCCCCACAGCTCCCACCACTCCATCCAATCACTGAGTCTCTTCTCTTCGCACTTGAAAAAAGGCTCATACTGTGATAGGTAATCTCCTTATAGCGGGGAAGGAGGGAGGGTGATATGGTGAAGCGACGGAGCCAGGTAAGAATGTTACTTATAAATACATTTTTTAACTCTAAACATATAGAATTTATTACCTAACATAGACTTAACCTGACTCCGTTGCTTCACAAGGTGCATAATCTAGGTGAATGGATGGTGGGATATAGACAATGTTACCTCTAAATGATATCCTGTTGGGTGCAGAATTGATTCTGCAGCCACTACCGGTCCTAGTTGAATGAGATCGGCTTGAGATAAAGGTCGGTGAAGGTGTTATGACAGCGCCAGGTATCAGCTCGCAGAATCTGTTCCATGATGGCCTGGACGTGGAATGTGAGCGATGCAGCCATGGATCGTACCTGGTGCGCCTTAACCTTGGAGAGGTGTAGGGGAATTTGTGTAGTACTCCAGAATCGTTTTCCGGATCCACCCGGAGATTGTGGATGGTACAATGTCTCGTTTATGCCCTGGTTTGAACGACACAAAGAGGAGGCGCTTGTGCTCCCTCCAAGGCATGGACCTTTCAAAGGTAGAATCTTAGTGCCCATATTGGGAACAGGAGTCGGTCTTCAGCCATGCCATTGCTCAAATGACGGTCAAGTGCTGGAATTGTGCATGAAAGCACGCATTTCGGGCCCTTGCACAATACGTGCGTCTTAGGTATGAATGACAGGCCTACTCGTAGAGTCTCCTGTGTCCAGCATGTGTTCTGTTGTAATCGGGCATGTTCAAAGGCATGGATTTCGCCCTGACGTTTGCCGGAAGCAAGCGCGATGAGGAAAACTGTCTTCCGTGTAAGCAGCTGATCTGATGGTTGGTCTAACGGTTCGAAAGGTGGTTTTGTCAATGCTGACAAAACAAAGATTCTACTCTGGAAAATGACGTTGATGGTGCCGCTGTTCCATTTCGATATTTCGAAGTAGTGACTTCAGTGCAGGATTCCGTCCTACTTCCGCACCGGAAGTGGCACGAAGAGTGCTGGCGATTGCCATCTCATAGCCTGCAATGGTCGCGATGGCCAAATGTTTCTCCGTGTGAACGTGGAGAAGAAAATCCGACACTACACTCTCAGTAGCCGAGAGTGGATTAATGTGTTGTATGTTACACCAAGCAGTGAATATCCACTTAGACTCATAGATCGCCAGAGTAGACTCTCGCTGGGGTCTACTGACACGGGAGGCAACGTCGACCGAAAAGCCTCTGCTGCAGAGGGCATCCCGGATACTCTCCACGCGGGTAGCTGGTGATTGGACGGATCGCGATTGATCTGACCTCGAGGCTGGGATAATAACCGAGGAATGTTCGGTATCCGGAGTGGAGATTGTACCTACATCCCTAAGAGTAGTGGGAACCAGATCGCCTGGGGTCAGTGTGGGGCAATGATGATCAGTTCGCACTGGTCCCGTTGGGCCTTCTAGAACACCCGTGGTAACAGAGCTGGTGGTGGGTATGCGTATGCCCACAGTGCCTTCCAGCTCATTGACAGAGCATCTACTGCCATGACTGATGGATCCGGAACAGGGGACACACATTGTGGAAGTTTGTGATTCCATCTCGTTGCAAACAGATCCAATAATGGGATTCCCCAGTCCCGTGTTAGTGCTCGGAAGACAGATGGATGTAGAGACCATTCTGTACCTGACATCTGGGAAAGGCGTGACAGGATATCTGCAAGGACTTTCGATCTCCCGGGGATGTGTCGTGCACGAAGCACTATTTGGTTGGCCTGACACGAGGAGTAGCTTCTTTGTCCATCTGCACAGCTGTATTGACCGTGTTCCGCTCTACTTGTTGATTTAAGACACTACAGTGGAGTTGTCTGACGCAACCAGGACTGTCAGACCCATAAGCTTCCGCAGCCAGTGGAGCATGGCTCTGTGTATGGCTTCTAACTCGAGTACGTTGATGTGAAGTGTTTTCTCGGTTGTTGTCCATACACCGGACACCGTAAATGCATTCCAATGTGCTCCCCTGCCGATGTTCAATGCATCCATGAACAACTGAGTGTCTAGTTCTGTCGGGGTAACTGGGGCTCCCCTCAGAACATTGTGTGCTGACTTCCACCATTGGAAATCTTCCTTCGCCGTGGGGGAAAGAGGTATCCACAAGTTGCTGGTTAAAACATTGAAATCCCAATTTGGAGAGATGCAATGCTGGGCTTCGCGGGTGTGCAGCCGTCCCAGAGGAACCGTTTATTATGTGGACGTAAAGAGACCGAGCAGGATCTGCCATGTATGAGCACATCCTCCTTGGATTAGCAGGAATAAGCAAATCAGTGCCTTGATTTTGTGATATCGATCCAGAGTTGGAGTGACCTGGAAGGAAACCAGGTCGAACTGGTATCCCAGAAAAAGGAATTTCTGTTTTGGGATCAGTTCCGACTTCTTGTCGTGAATGAGGAGGCCCATCGTGTGGCAGAGATTGAGCACTTGTACAATGTCTCGGAGGCATTGGTCGTGAGATGGTGAATAGATGAGCCAGTCGTCCAGGTACTGACAGAGATTGATGCCCATCACGTGTACCAGCATTTTGATGTTTAAGAAATATTCGGTAACCTCTGTGAATGGGTATGTGGAAATAGGTATCCACAAGATCGATCCACATTTTCTATCGTGAAGTGGGGAATCTCTACGAAGGAGTTGAGAAATGAGTGGTCGATGACTGGTCTCCAACCTCCTGACTTCTTTGGGACAAGGAATAGGTGACTGTAACACCCGGGAGATGTAATGTCGCGGACTACCCCTACAACGTTGTATTGTTGCATGGACTGTATTAGTGACCATAGGGCTGTGCGCTTCATGATAGAGCCCTTGTCTACAAACGCAGATGGGGCACCCGTCATGGGGGGACACCTCTCGGAACCGAAGACGGAAACCGACTTCCAGGCACACCCACTCGCTGCATCTCCTTCGTCTCCAGACATCGCAGAACAGGGACAAGTTGAGCTCCCACCTTCCTTGTAAGCAAAGGAGGTAACACGACCACCTGTTGTGGTATGTCTAGAGGGTCGAGGGTCGCGTAACAATTGGGCTGACCGGTGCCCGAGTCCTGGGACACAGGTAGTCCTGACCTGTGTCGTCGTCCTCCTCGTTGGCGAAAGGGACGTCCTGAACCACGTCCTCTAGTGGCCTGAAAGGGCTGCTGACGTGAGAACGACAGTGGCATTGGCATAGCAGCCTGCCGTCGTTGCGCGGATCTAGCCGGTGCTGACCGATGTGGAGCAGCACGTGTTTTACCGGCGGTAAAAGGTGCCGAGCCCCTGTATATAGCATAGTCTCATTGCCGACTGGCCACCTTGTCCCGCAACTATAGCTTAGTTGCGAGCTTGTCGAATAGTAACGAAGGCACGAAGCCCCAAATGGAGTAGTGCGAAGGCGCTCCCGTTCCTCTGGTGACACAAGGGGAGAAACTCCTCGTAGAGCTTGGTCCCGTTGATGCAGTAGGATGTTGTAGGCGATGGCACAATCCAAGATAGCGCCATCGGACCAAGCAGTTGCCACTGACTGAGACAACTGTAAAGTAGCCTTAAGCTGTTCCAACAGCTGTTCTGTGGATACGCTTCCAATGGCCACGTGGTCAATCAGTCCTTGTATGGACCGATTGAGGGCAGCTCCCGTCCAATCCTGGAAGGAGGAGATACACAGCCGTCGGCGTGTCATGGCTGCGAGGTCACGGAAATACTTCTGCTCAGTGCCGAGTCGTGCTCCCACCATCTGAGACCGAGAAATCTCTTATCTACGACAGGGGAGTCTCGTGAAAACAGAAACCCTGTAGAAGAAAGCTCTATCAGAGAGTACATGGCCTTTCTGAAACAAGGTACCGAAGCAAATCGATGTGATTTGCCCCCTGGAGTGGTTTGTAATTCCTACTGAATTTTCTGAAAGTGATTGACCATTGCCTCAGAAAAAGGAAATCCAGGCTTGTGCTAATGCTGACAAACGTGGCACTGTGTGAGGAACGAGACTGTCAGTCGCCGGCAATTCATCACAGAGAAAAGTGTGGACCAGTATAATACTTTCTGAATGTTACTTCGTGTCACATTGTTCGTCCGGTTGTACAGTAACTGTTTGTGGAGTTGGAACAGTGTACTGCGCATCGACAGAACTGCAGGCATCATCGTCATTCGAACAGGAATATTCAAGCCGATCACCATACGCTATGTGAGCGGTGCTGTTATCGACCGAACAGGAGAACGTCAAGACAAAATTATTGTTGTCGATGTCACGTTGCCGGGCGGAACCGGTAGCCGTTGTACGGCGTGGGTATACATCACCTGGTGTGAAGTGATGTCTGGCTATCGCCTGTGTATTCCCGCTACCTGCTGGCCAGTCAAACGTCTCGGACGACACGGCGCCGACTTGCCGGCGGCCAAAAACCGGCTCTGCCAGCCGCGAAGTGGTTGCGTGTCGCGAAACGGGGCCCCGTGTCATGGAGCCTGCAAACGCAAACTCCGGTTTAATGCGCCTAAATTTTCCTGTAACTGCGGTCTGTTTGTTCGAGACTCCAACTAGGCCAAGTAACGCCGGTTGGGACGCAGGTCGGCACGCAGATTGGCGGTTCGCATGACGGAATTTTAACAACCGGGCTCCGGCTATGGAATCTGCCTGCGGCGGTTTCTGATTGGTTCTCCGGTTCGGTCGGTGACCTACGCCGAACGGGGTCAACCTCCGGAGAACCGATCGGGTCTCCGGCTTCGGGTTTCTATACGGCCGAACGGCGTCAACCTCCAGCTTCGGCCGGGCCTCCGACCTCGTCTCCGTCCGATCCGGAGGAATGTCACCGGTTTTCCGCCCGGGCCGGGCCCGCCGGCGTAAGTCCATTGACATGGACTGCCGACATATGCTCGGACTCCATTTTTGGGAATCCAATTGGCGGGACTATTCGTCGGGCTGTTCCGTCAACCGCCCAGGTCGAAACTGGGCCTCTGGGAGCACAACAGGGCCATCAACGACGCCATCAACGATTGAACGGTGGAACCGTCGCTAATAGCGTGTTGGTAATATCCGCTGTTCATGAAGACGGTTAAGAATATTTTCCAACATGGAATAATGGTCACGGTCTTGGACCATCTCCGGAGATGGCACCGGAGAAAACCCAAGAAAGCTGCCGCTAAATATGCTACATGTCTGTAGGCTAGCCCGCTTGTGGCTGCGCATCTATCAGCGCGGGTTGTAGCCTCGGTTACCTAGGCTCTGTGAGGTGACAGCACTTTTAAGCCCTTCAACTCTGCCTGGGGAAAGAGAGGCTCTGCATTTGTTAGGCCTTACCCCAGATTAGGGTAGAGATGCTGATTGGCTCTCAGGTCAACTACGAAATAAACATTAAAATAACGATACACTTTTACAAGATAATAGTATCCTATGAAAAGTATTCAACATTGAACTTTTATTAACACAAAAATAAGTAAAAATTTAAATTTACAGTTGTTTCTAAAATAAGAATTACGGCAGGATTAAGCAGTAACCGTGAGGTGGCAGCATTGTTTAGCCCCACACATTATAATAACATACAAATTAAATAAGGATACCTTTTTTAGTTTATCAAATAATGCTCTATTATAAAAAACTATTCAAAATTAAACTTACATTAACACAAAATAAATAGAAATACAAATTTGCAATTGTTTATAAAAATAGAAATTACGACAGGATTAACCAGTGTCCGTGAGGTGGCAGCATTGTATAGATCACGCGGATAAACAAACAAAAGCCGACTGAGTAAACAGACTGTTTTCTCAGCGTAGTTCCGCAGCCGACCGACAGTCGGTTAAACGAGAATACGTGGGTTGCAGCGATGTTTACATGCTGTCAGACGCCTGCATTTCTGAAACGGCGCAGCGTTTCTACTATTCTATTCCATACTTAATTAGTCCAATATGAACAAGTGTCGTACTTGTTGTCGACTGTAATACCGTGACATGAGACACTTGTTCCGACGATTATCGCCGCCGCGCACGAGTCTAGTGCAGACGGTGGCGTGTTCGCGAGTGGTCCGCCATTACAATTACGTTAAAATTGAATGGGCGAACTCGAAAAATGGCTAGTAATAGAAAAAAACAACTGAAAAGTGGTCTGAAAATAGCCCATTATATTGCAGAGGTGAAAAGAAAAACGATAAACCGTAACTTCGTTTAAACAAAATATGATATCGGCTCACAAAACTGATAAATACGGAGCTACGCGAAGTCAAGACTTAAACAATGGCTGCGCCAAGTAAGAAGGGAAGAGACCAGTGTTGCCTGGTCAAAAAATATTTCTAGCCCAATGGCCCTCGAAAACGCCCAAAAATCCCCCCAAATAATTAAAATTTATACATTTTAAATGTTGCCCTACCGATAAAGAGGGAAATGCATTTCAAATATGTCACGCACAAAGTATTTACCTAATGATGAGTGGACGTTTCCATCATTCCTTGCAGTGGAGCGCCACCTACTGTTCTACGGTGAACTATAAATGCTTGTTAATAATTAGACCTGGTGTACATCATAACGTCACAAAATTCACCACATAAATGGCCCTCTACTTAATCACATATATGCCCTAAATTGGCTACACGCATATATGCACATGGCACACACTTGCAAGCAGGTCTAGGGCAGGTGTCCTAGATGTCCAGCATGGAATCGTCGTCCTCCTGGTGGTACATTTCGGCCGCGAAGAGACTCAGCATTGTCTTGTCTGGCACAAACTTGTTGCAGCAGATCTTGTGGCGCGACATATATGCTCGCACGTGGAGGATCTTCTCGGGGGAGTCCTGCTGCATCCTATTCCGCAGCTTCGTCTTGACGATATTCATTGTCGAGAAGACCCGCTCTACAGCGTTGCTGAATGGCAGCAATAGCAGCGACAGTATGAAACCTCCTGCTTAATGGTCGTTGGGCTAGTTACACACATTTTTCCGGTCGTTAAAAACGTTCTTGTTGACGTTTCTGTGCATGCGCAATAAATGTAAAATCATCAATGTCCAGCGAAACAACAAAGCATTATCGGTTTAAATGCCACGAGCTGTTCGTTAACTTTCCTGTGATGATTACTTAAAATGTCGTTCAATGCAATCAATTTTTTTTTTTAAATCACTGTCACGGATTATGGCGCACTAGTCACGTGATTTACGCCTGCTATCAAAATATGCCTCAAAACTTGTTTGCCTCGTGTTAATTTGCGACAAATAACTACATCCTAACGGACAACGCATAATATTTATACCATAAATGCTTTGTCTTTTCGCTGCACATTGATGATTTTACATATGTCGCGCCTGCGCAGAAACGTCAACCGGAACGTTTCTAACGCCGGAAAAATGGAAGCCTACAGCGCTACGAAGAGAAGAGCTGGTATTGACGTAATCAGCAGCAGTGACCCCTGGCGCACGAGAATGACCCTTATTTATGGACAACTGGGTGGCCCAGGCTGGAGTTGGCAATGTGTGTCTGTATTCAAAAACTTTGGGATGCTACGAATTGGTAGCTCACAGTATGTATTATGAGACGTAGAATAAAACGGCTCTTAATGTAACACATGACATAAAACCACCACTTTCTAAGCTAGCCCAAAAATAGCGGTATGTGCATAAAAAGAAGCCAAAAAACTCGAATTGCTATTTTTTCCCCGCGGAACAGGTCTAAAACGAGCCCAATTCCGCGGGAAAACCGCGGACTTGGCAACACTGGAAGAGACTCAGTGATTAGATAGGGTGGTGGGAGCTGTAGGGATAGGTAATTTTTTCATTTTATTAATTATGGCGAGCAACTTGGGCGCGGCCAAGTCTATTGCACCTTGTGAAGCAACGGAGCCAGGCTAAGTCTATTTTAGGCAATAAATTCATAGCAGATACATAATCAGCAATGAAGTGTTAGCGTCAAATTTTAAACCTAATCAGGGTCTTAATTTGGATACAAGTCTGTAACACATGTAACTGTTTATTTAGCAGTGGGACACAATATTCGTAGTTGCCTTACTATAATGTTAAATGGATAATCTAAATGAAAATACTAATAACCCAAGGAAGAACACAAAAACAATATAGACACAACAGTCAATTTTTTTATAATGAATGACAATGCAAGCTAACACCCAATCCAGAGACACAGGTACAGAAGTAACAAATGCATACAGTAACACCTTAATAAAGCCTTAAATATCTATGAATACATTAATTGTGATATCCTGAACAAGCAATGAATTGGAATTGTTAAACTTCTGCAAGCCCAGTTGTGGTTTTAGACATTGCAGGCAGCATAACCATAACAGTGAATGCAAATTTAGTAAAACTTAATCATTAATATGAATTCTTTTAAGCTTTTCATAATATCAAAGAAACGTACAGTTTACATGACTCTTTGTAGTATTTGACAATTTTAAAAACCGGATTAAGTTGTAATGATGAAAAGAAAAAATATAGTCACTAAAATAAATGTGTTTGAGACCATTCCAACGAATCAACATTATGTAGGACCAGTCTGTGCAATCAAGCAACTGCAAGGTAAGTTTCAACTAACAACGCTTACATATGAATACACACCTAAACACATCCATGGGGTAGGCACCAGACAGTTTGTTTTCAGTTAGTGCGTTTACTCGTTTACGAAACTTCATCTTAGCTTATGCCACACTTCACAATAAAGCTATGAAATTAAATTGTTAAAGCCAATTATGTTCTAATTTATTTTTAATAATATGCTCAAGCAAGACAAATATATTCCAGATCTATACCTACAATCTATGGCGTCTCCAGTACCTGGTAATTAGTAATAGAATAATGTACAGGCAGTCACCAGAAATACCTCAAATAAGTACAGTGAGAACACAAGACAACCTCTTTCTGATTACACCACCTCTTGTAGCATTGTGTTACCTTCGTGTGATTCAAATGTTACTGACAATCACACCACACAAGATAGCTGTACATTTAGCAGCGCAAACCATGCAAAAAGCAAATAATCTGACAGAAATGTCACAACAATGTAAATAACATGAAGTGTCCGTTGCTTAACCAATCGGTCCAGTGATGTTGAGGCTATGACCTATGATCCCAGTGTCGAACTGATGAGGGCAACGCCTCTCTCATAGAAGCTATGGTCCTTGCCGGAGCCTTCGCCCTCTGTCTCGAAGTCAACGGTGAAGAGCAGCTGACTGCGGGTGGCGTTCAGGTACACGGGGAGTGTGACACGTGTCACTGATGGCTTCACCGTGTCTTGTCTGTCACACAAACACAGTCACACATTTACATATGCCAACGTTGCCAACACTGGGCAAAACTGGATTCATGGTTTACAAGTAACTTACATAACGTTACAAAAACATGTGCACACACACACACACACAACACACACACACACACACACACACACACACACACACACACACACACACACACACACACACACACACACACACACACACACACACACACACACACACACACACACACACACACACACACACTTTTAACAAACACCCACATACACGCCTGCAAGCATGCATGCATGCCTGTATGCACGCCTGCACGCCTGTACACGCACGCACGCACGCACGCACGCACGCACGCACGCACGCACGCGCACACACACCACACACACACACATTATAGATCTACAGCCAATGGTCATGTTGATAGTAAAGCTGTGAATATAAGAATCAAATTTATTTTACTGTATCTTCTCAGGTGTGTAGACAAGTGACACTGTTTAAGATTGCTTATGTTATGATTTCCACTAATCCTTCCTAAAAAATTATGTTTTTTCAAACAAAACCTGTGCTAGATCTTAGCACATGCCGTAAGGAAAGGGTTAAAGGGATAAAGCAGATGAGAAGGTATGTGACTAACCTAATCCACCTGAGTGAGGTGAGGGGCAGGTCGGTAGAGATGGTGGCAGACAGACTCAGCAGGTTCTTCCTGCACACAGCACCCTGAAGCTTCAAACCTAGAAAGGAATGTTCTTGTATAGCATCTTTAGGACTGCTCAAAGCACTATACAACTCACCCTCAGCAGATCTGGTCATTGGGAAGCCTCCATGCACACATATGTACTTGTGAAACTTTTAAGTAAACTATCATAACAGTTTTTGATCACGACAACTTGATTTAGAAACAAAAATTGGTGTAAGGTCTTAGCCCATGGCAAATCAGTCAAATTCTTGTTCAAATTTAGTAGTAAAAACAGACTTTTGTTATAGTCAATGAATGTCCAGTTTATAGATTACAAATCGTTAGGCTGGGTAATTCATTACTGTAAACATGCTATCATGTATAGAGATAGAACACTTCTGCACGTCATACAAACTCTGATGGGATCTACTCAAAACTAATGTAATAGTTTGTACATTGACTTCATCAAAGGTATATAACACATTTGTATAAATCTGCCAGCAGGTTGTAGTTGACACCAAATAGTTTTTTGTTTCACTGCATTAAACTGAAAAACAATTATTGAATGTTTAGAGTTTGAAACATGGATCAAACTTTGTAATGGCCAGTCAAGCAACGAACCTGTCACTCCAAAGCTGCCAGCGTCAGCTTCAGTTCGCTTCCCCTGCTCATGTACCACCACCTGTACAGACCGCAGATGACAGTCAACATGACAGCAGATAACACAGTCAACATATGACAGCAGATGATACAGTCAACATATGACAGCAGATGACACAGTCAACATATGACAGCAGATGATACAGTCAACATGACAGCAGATGACACAGTCAACATATGACAGCAGATGATACAATCAACATGACAGCAGATGACACAGTCAACATATGACAGCAGACCTATATGACAGTCAACATATGACAGCAGATGACAATCAACATATGACAGCAAATGACACTATCAACATGACAGCAGATGACACAGTCAACATGACAGCAGATGACACAATCAACATGACAGCAGATGACACAGTCAACATATGACAGCAGATGACCAGTTCTTAGTCATTAGATAGCGGTAGATAACCAACACAGAGTAAACAGGTAATAGGAGACAACCAATCAACAGTCATCAGATATTGTTAAACAGCTGGCAACCAATATAAAAAATATGACACTTTAAATTGTTATCCTACGACATTTGACTTATTGGCAAAATTTATTCTTAGAATTTAGGAATGCCAAATGCCACCAACAAAATAGTATACATCCTAGCCATGAAATGTGGTGCCTATATGGCTACTGATTTATGAGAGTTACTGGCTGATAACTGGAGGATGAGTGAGAGATAAAAACAGAGAGGAATGGAAGCAGCTCGTAGTAAGGATGAAACTAAGGATAGCACAAGAAAAATTAGGAACAATCAGAAGTCAAGGATCACGATTAAAGACAGACTCACACCTGATAACAAAAATCTGCATTCTTTTCTGTGGTATGTGCCCGAATATATAAAATAGCTTGTTTATCTGACAGAAATTAGGTGAATTTCGTCCCAGGTGCAATTTTTAACACTATCATTATGTTTTCACATGTTAGTTTTGCTTAGAATGCCTTACATTAAGTGGCCCAGCAGCTGCTTCATTGAACCATAAAACAACCGTTACTACAGCGGCTGATGGTAAAGTGTGACATGTAGGTTGGTCAAGCGGCTTTTACGTTGCTCACTTTTTCTACGGTTTTGGGGAATATAATATGAGTTGTAACCTCTGGTGTGTCCAGAAGGCGCATGCATTTCTCTTTCCAGGACGATTCCTGCGACGCACAGAAAGATAACAAACTAATATCTACAGCACTATTATCACTCCTCAGCAAAATAATCAATTTTGCTTTTTAGAAGAAATAACCACATCCTGTATCTGACGTTACCATTCAACGACACTGGTAACATTAACCCTTTGACAACGTTGACCCCTTGCGTGTGCGACCCACCTGCAGGTAGAGTTTCTCGAGTGACCAGCTGTTGGCATGTGCCACGAACTGCCTGGTGGCAGTGATGAAGGCCTCAGGGATGAAGAGTCCACCCAGCCACACGGTCATGTTCTGTAGCAGGCAATGTGGTTAGATCACTTCATGCCTCAGTGACGATATTTAAAGTGATTTTTTCCGTTCGGTTTTTCATAAAATTATGTCCATAATAATCTATGCCTACTATAACATGCTGACTGCATGTTATACTGAACTATTTTTATTGTTAAAAGTTCAATTTTCAGGAAAAACACTTTGTTTACATGGCAGTGCATTGCTTTGAAGACATAATCTCAGGTCCGAAACCATGATGACAAGCATTGTGTCTGTCGGGTCACAACCTTTCTCCAAATTATCCAGACTATTCAGGATTTCAAGTAATAGCACATCATTTTTTGCAAACACTGAACTGTTGTATTATTGCCAAAATCTAGCATTGTCATTACCTTGAGTGCAGAAGCACCCCCAGTGGCAGAAAGGTTCGACACATTGTGCAGCTGTTTGACGCGCTCGCTGAAGTCCGTGATCCATTGGATGACAGTGAGGCCGGCTGGCACGGTGTAGCGGCGCCACGAACTGGGTATGATTCCTGGATCACACACAAACAAACACACAGAGTTATATGAGGAGGTACGGTGTAGCGGCACGAAGAGTTATACAAGGAGGCATGGTATAGTGGTGCCAAGAGTTATACGAGGAGGTACGGTGTAGCGGCACGAAGAGTTATACAAGGAGGCATGGTATAGTGGTGCCAAGAGTTATACGAGGAGGTACGATGTAGCGGCGCCAAGAGTTATACGAAGAGGCACGGTGTAGGGGCAACAAGAGTTATACGAGGAGGCACGGTGTAGCGGTGCCAAGAGTTATACAAAGAGGCATGATGTAGTGGCACCAAGAGTTATACGAAGAGGCACGGTGTAGGGGTGCCAAGAGTTATATGAGGAGGTACGGTGTAGCGGCACCAAGAGTTATACAAGGAGGCATGGTATAGTGGTGCCAAGAGTTATACGAGGAGGTACGATGTAGCGGCGCCAAGAGTTATACAAGGAGGCATGGTATAGTGGTGCCAAGAGTTATACGAGGAGGTACGATGTAGCGGCGCCAAGAGTTATACGAGGAGGCATGGTGTAGCGGCACCAAGAGTTACACAAAGATGCATGGTGTAGCGGCACCAAGAGTTATACAAGGAGGCACGGTATAGTGGTGCCAAGAGTTATACGAGGAGGTACGGTGTAGCGGCGCCAAGAGTTATATGAGGAGGTACGGTATAGCGGCGTCAAGGGTTATATGAGGAGGCACGATGTAGCGGCACCAAGAGTTATACGAAGAGGCACAGTGTAGGGGCACCAAGAGTTATACGAAGAGGCATGGAGTAGCGGCAACAAGAGTTATACGAGGAGGCACGGTATAGTGGTGCCAAGAATTATACGAGGAGGTACAGTGTAGCGGCGCCAAGAGTTGTACAAGGAGGCACGGTATAGTGGTGCCAAGAGTTATATGAGGAGGTACGGTGTAGCGGCATCAAGAGTTATATGAGGAGGCACAATGTAGCGGCACCAAGAGTTATACGAAGAGGCATGGAGTAGCGGCACCAAGAATGATACGAGGAGGCACGGTATAGTGGTGCCAAGAGTTATACGAGGAGGTACGGTGTAGCGGCGCCAAGAGTTATACGAGGAGGTACGGTGTAGCAGCATCAAGAGTTATACGAGGAGGTACGGTGTAGCGGCATCAAGAGTTATATGAGGAGGCCGATGTAGCGGCACCAAGAGTTATACGAAGAGGCATGGTGTAGGGGCAACAAGAGTTATACGAGGAGGCACGGTGTAGCGGTGCCAAGAGTTATACGAAGAGGCATGATGTAGTGGCACCAAGAGTTATACGAAGAGGCACGGTGTAGGGTGCCAAGAGTTATACGAGGAGGCACGGTGTAGCGGTGCCAAGAGTTATACGAGGAGGCACGGTGTAGCGGCGCCAAGAGTTATACGAGGAGGCACGGTGTAGCGGCGCCAAGAGTTATACGATGAGGCATGATGTAGGGCTCCAAGAGTTATACGAAGAGGCACGGTGTAGGGGTGCCAAGAGTTATACGAGGAGGCACGGTGTAGCGGTGCCAAGAGTTATACGAGGAGGCCCGGTGTAGCGGCGCCAAGAGTTATACGAGGAGGCACGGTGTAGCGGCGCCAAGAGTTATACGAGGAGGCACGGTGTAGCGGAGCCAAGAGTTATACGAGGAGGCACGGTGTAGCGGTGCCAAGAGTTATACGAGGAGGCACGGTGTAGCGGTGCCAAGAGTTATACGAGGAGGCCCGGTGTAGCGGCGCCAAGAGTTATACGAGGAGGCATGGTTTAGCGGCGCCAAGAGTTATACGAGGAGGCACGGTGTAGCGGAGCCAAGAGTTATACGAGGAGGCACAGTGTAGCGGTGCCAAGAGTTATACGAGGAGGCACGGTGTAGCGGTGCCAAGAGTTATACGGGGTAGCAGTGCCACAAACTGGGGATGATGCCTGAACCATACACAGATACAGAATTTTACAAGAAGGCAGGATATAATTAATAAAGGTTTGGCGGAAATCACAAATATGATAGAAACATGATTGAAAATTGTCATATGTGAAATTATATTTTGTACAGCAGTGCCATGAACTTCAGATGATGCCTGGATCTGACATTATTACATATTAGGATTTTCATCAATTCACATTCTATTTGCATTGTGCACCATATTCATATTCATTCCATTTGTATGGTGCACTATATTCAGATTCACTCTATTTGTATTGTGCACCATATTCAGGTTCACTCTCTATTTGCATTGCGCATCGTATTCACATTCACACTCTATTTTGCATTGTGCACCATATTCAGATTCACACTCTATTTTGCATTGTGCAACATATTCAGATTCACACTCTATTTTGCATTGTGCAACATATTCAGATTCACACTCTATTTTGCATTGTGCAACATATTCAGATTCACACTCTATTTTGCATTGTGCAACATATTCAGGTTCACACTCTATTTTGCATTGTGCAACATATTCAGATTCACACTCTATTTTGCATTGTGCAACATATTCAGGTTCACACTCTATTTTGCATTGTGCAACATATTCAGGTTCACACTCTATTTTGCATTGTGCAACATATTCAGGTTCACACTCTATTTTGCATTGTGCAACATATTCAGATTCACACTCTATTTTGCATTGTGCAACATATTCAGATTCACACTCTATTTTGCATTGTGCAACATATTCAGATTCACACTCTATTTTGCATTGTGCAACATATTCAGGTTCACACTCTATTTTGCATTGTGCAACATATTCAGGTTCACACTCTATTTTGCATTGTGCAACATATTCAGATTCACACTCTATTTTGCATTGTGCAACATATTCAGGTTCACACTCTATTTTGCATTGTGCAACATATTCAGGTTCACACTCTATTTTGCATTGTGCAACATATTCAGGTTCACACTCTATTTTGCATTGTGCAACATATTCAGATTCACACTCTATTTTGCATTGTGCAACATATTCAGATTCACACTCTATTTTGCATTGTGCAACATATTCAGGTTCACACTCTATTTTGCATTGTGCAACATATTCAGATTCACACTCTATTTTGCATTGTGCAACATATTCAGATTCACACTCTATTTTGCATTGTGCAACATATTCAGGTTCACACTCTATTTTGCATTGTGCAACATATTCAGATTCACACTCTATTTTGCATTGTGCAACATATTCAGATTCACACTCTATTTTGCATTGTGCAACATATTCAGATTCACACTCTATTTTGCATTGTGCAACATATTCAGGTTCACACTCTATTTTGCATTGTGCAACATATTCAGGTTCACACTCTATTTTGCATTGTGCAACATATTCAGGTTCACACTCTATCTTGCATTGTGCAACATATTCAGGTTCACACTCTATTTTGCATTGTGCAACATATTCAGATTCACACTCTATTTTGCATTGTGCAACATATTCAGATTCACACTCTATTTTGCATTGTGCAACATATTCAGATTCACACTCTATTTTGCATTGTGCAACATATTCAGATTCACACTCTATTTTGCATTGTGCAACATATTCAGGTTCACACTATATTTTGCATTGTGCAACATATTCAGGTTCACACTCTATTTTGCATTGTGCAACATATTCAGGTTCACACTCTCTTTTGCATTGTGCAACATATTCAGGTTCACACTCTATTTTGCATTGTGCAACATATTCAGATTCACACTCTATTTTGCATTGTGCAACATATTCAGATTCACACTCTATTTTGCATTGTGCAACATATTCAGGTTCACACTCTATTTTGCATTGTGCAACATATTCAGGTTCACACTCTATTTTGCATTGTGCAACATATTCAGATTCACACTCTATTTTGCATTGTGCAACATATTCAGATTCACACTCTATTTTGCATTGTGCAACATATTCATGTTCACACTCTATTTTGCATTGTGCACCATATTCAGGTTCACACTCTATTTTGCATTGTGCACCATATTCAGATTCACACTCTATTTTGCATTGTGCACCATATTCAGATTCACACTCTATTTTGCATTGTGCAACATATTCAGAATCACACTCTATTTTGCATTGGGCACCATATTCAGATTCACATTCTATTTTGCATTGTGCAACATATTCAGATTCATACTCTATTTTGCATTGTGCACTGCACATTTAGTGCCATGTGTGAATTTAGATGCTTTATAAACAAAATGTAACCATTACTACGGGGTTAACACGTGGTGTGAACTGACCTTTGGCGAGTTCACTCAGCAGGATCCTATGGTAGTTATACGGCTTCTTCTCCCCCTGACAGATCAACATCACCTCGTGCATGTCTCGCCTCACGTCAGTCAACAGGCGCATGCCAAAGTTGACCTCACGCTCGAAGAAACGGAACAACGGGTCCTTGATGTTCTCAACGGTTCTCTTCATTGGCACTAGGGTCTGCAATGATGCATCGGTAAAACTTATTCATCTACTTAATTGTCCGAGTTTGTTAAATGTAATAAATTCAATAAATTTGAAGAAAAAAATTTAAAATGATTTCTCATGTAATTATATAGGTTTTAATTTTATTGAGCAGTTTGAACTATATTTAGATGTTTAGCAGTGGAAGATTAATTGGTCTATCAAATAATCTTCCACTGCTAAACATCTAAATATAGTTCAAACTGCTCAATAAAATTAAAACCTATATAATTACATGAGAAATCATTTAACAAAAATATAACTAATGAGAATAACCATACATTCTGTTAAAAGTAAAATAAACCAATTTAAAATATGTCCTTTCCAGACACTTGTGGGTGTCAGTCTGTAGCAAGTAAATCATTCACACATAACTAACACTCTTTCAAACGATATACTTTATATATTTTCTTACAGTTACACTCCATAATACTGAAGGAATATTTGAATATATCTCCACTGTATACATACAATTCATAGCCTTTCAACTGTCAAAGTAAACTTTGTGTTCACCCATACTGTATATCAATCTGTAATGTGAAGTTTCACCGAATGAATGCTGCTAAGACAGTAAGTGAGGAAGCAAAGCTAGACCCCAGCGAATCAACCAACACAATGTAGGACATTGCTGGAGAAGCTAAAAGCAAGGTAATCTCTGTGGAGCAGATACATAAATGACTGGAGCACTGATCTGGTGACACAGGACAGCCTCTTACTGGAGCAATGAAGAATATCTCCGAGCATAGAGATAAATGATGGCCAGAGATCGACATTATGTGACACTAAACTAGTGACAGTGAACTAATGTTATGTGATACTGAACTGGCATTGCATGACACTGAACTGGCATCATGTGACAATGTACAGACATCATGTGACACTGAACTGGCATGAAATGACACAGAACTACAGCTGTGGTGATGTGCATAGCTAGCTAGTACATGTGCATAGCTAGCTAGAACATGTGCATAGCTAGCTAGTACATGTGCATAGCTAGCTAGAACATGTGCATAGCTAGCTAGTACATGTGCATAGCTAGCTAGTACATGTGCATAGCTAGCTAGTACATGTGCATAGCTAACTAGAACATGTGCATAGCTAGCTAGTACACGTGCATAACTAGCTAGAACATGTGGATAGCTAGCTAGTACATGTGCATAGCTAGCTAGCTAGTACATGTGCATAGCTAGCTAGCAAGTACATGTGCATAGCTAGCTAGCAAGTACATGTGCATAGCTAGCTAGTACATGTGCATAGCTAGCTAGTACATGTGCATAACTAGCTAGAACATGTGCATAGCTAGCTAGTATACATGCATAGCTAGCTAGTACACGTGCATAGCTAGCTAGTACATGTGCATAGCTAGCTAGTACATGTACATCATAGCTAGCTAGTACATGTGCATAGCTAGCTAGTACATGTGCATAGCTAGGGAAGCAAAGCAGTGTTAGGCAACTAACTCTCATGTCGTCATGACCCATTGGATATCCTTGACAATAACTTCAATGATTTGTTAACAAAACAATTTTTTTTAAATATGTGTGGTTTTAGGTTAACATGTCATTGTCTAGGAAGAACAAAAATGCACCGTGAACACCTGTATCTAAAAGGCACTAACGGACAGATTAATGCTCAATTCTAAATTAACTCAGAATCACCCTGAGTGAAACTTTCTATTACACATCTACTCAGGTTTAGTGAAGCAGCGCAGAGCAGAGACAAGACATGCAAAATAAAGATTGTGTGTGTGTGTGTGTGTGTGTGTGTGTGTGTGTGTGTGTGTGTGTGTGTGTGTGTGTGTGTGTGTGTGTGTGTGTGTGTGTGTGTGTGTGTGTGTGTGTGTGTGTGTGTGTGTGTGTGTGTGTGTGTGTGTGTGTGTGTGTGTGTGTGTGTGTGTGTGTGTGTGTGTGTGTGTGTGTGTGTGTGTGTGTCTGTGTGTCTGTGTCTTGTGTTTATTGCTACACCAAAGAGCCCATATTGTACTACATCTAGTTCACTGTACTTACTTCATCCTACAAACAGAAATGGTCAGGATAAGTCCACGAGAAGAAAAGAAGAAATCAGTTATGAAATTTTTTTTATCAGACAGCTAGCTATGCGTAGCTGCAGCCGAGCCGCTAATCAAGCTGTCCTCAGTGGCCGTAAACATGAAGGCTGTTTGGTTTGTCACCTTTCCAGCACATGCACAAGAAACTGGTCATGCACTGGACTGACTGGAGGCAAACGTTATTATAACGAGCTATTAAAGGAAATTGAAGCATAATTAATGGGGCTTTCTAAATCACAGCAAATCAGTTAATCTTACAAACATGCCACCTGCAACATGCTCTCAAACTATTCCTGATGAATAAAGTGCAACACAAAATAACCTCGCTTACATGAACAAATTTATATTTGTTCATATAATTAGATCATCAAATTTATCATTACAGTATCTGTTACATTTAAGCTTGCAGTCAGTCAACACTTTCTGAGAGAATTAACATATTCCTCCAAATGAAAAATATAACCATGTACTGAAAAATCATCTGACCTTGGGGATGACCTTCATCCAGTTAGCGAGAGAGTTGGCGAGAGTGCGCATCCAGACGGGTCGACCGTCTGCCTGACGCTTCTGCTTGTCACTCTCAGAGGGCGCCAGGTAGGCGAGTTCATCGTCGTCGTCTTCCAGGAGCTGCATCTTTAGCAGTTTCCCGATCATCTCACTGCCTGCAATGTCAGTGTGTTGTCTTATAGATACTCATATAATCATGTCACTGCCTGCAAGATACTCATCTGATCATCTCACTGCCTGCAATGTCAGTGTGTTGTCTTACAGATACTCATCAAATCATCTCACTGCCTGCAAGATACTCATCTGATCATTTCACTGCCTGTAATGTCTGTGTTGTCTTATAGATACTCATCTAATCATCTCACTGCCTGCAAGATACTCATCTGATAATTTCACTGCCTGTAATGTCTGTGTTGTCTTATAGATACTCATCTAATCATCTCAAGATACTCATCTAATCATTTCACTACCTGTAATGTCTGTGTTGTCTTATAGATACTCATCTAAACATCTCAAGATACTCATCTAATCATTTCACTCCTGTAAATATCTGTTACTGTCTTATAGATCCCTCATCTAAACATCTGCAGATGCTCATCAATCATTTCCTGCCTGCAATGTCATTGTGTTGTACTTATAGATACTCATCAAACATCCCCAACTGCACTAGCAGATATCACGATCATTCACTGCCTGTAATGTCTGTGTTGTCTTATAGATACTCATCTAATCATCTCAAGATACTCATCTAATCATTTCACTACCTGTAATGTCTGTGTTGTCTTATAGATACTCATCTAAACATCCACTGCCTGCAAGATACTCATCTAATCATTTCACTGCCTGTAATGTCTGTGTTGTCTTATAGATACTCATCTAAACATCTCACTGCCTGCAAGATACTCATCTGATCATTTCACTGCCTGTAATGTATGTGCTGTCTTATAGATACTCATCAAATCATCTCACTGCCTGCAAGATACTCATCTAATCATTTCACTGCCTGTAATTTCTGTGTTGTCTTATAGATACTCATCTAATCATCTCAAGATACTCATCTAATCATTTCACTACCTGTAATGTCTGTGTTGTCTTATAGATACTCATCTAAACATCTCACTGCCTGCAAGATACTCATCTAATCATTTCACTGCCTGTAATGTATGTGCTGTCTTATAGATACTCATCTAAATCATCTCACTGCCTGCAAGATACTCATCTAATCATTTCACTGCCTGTAATGTCTGTGTTGTCTTATAGATACTCATCTAATCATCTCACTGCCTGCAAGATACTCATCTAATCATTTCCTGCCTGTAATGTCTGTGTTGTCTTATAGATACTCATCTAATCATTTCACTGCCTGTAATGTCTGTGTTGTCTTATAGATACTCATCTAATCATTTCACTGCCTGTAAGATACTCATCTAATCATTTCCTTGCCTGTAATGTCTGTGTTGTCTTATAGATACTCATCTAATCATCTCACTGCCTGCAAGATACTCATCTAATCATTTCACTGCCTGTAATGTTGTGTTGTCTTATAGATACTCATCTAATCATCTCACTGCCTGTAATGTCTGCATGTGGTCTTATGTTGTTGACATGGGATTTTAAATCTGCATCTTATTCTTGGTTCCTTCTGCTTCTCCTGTCAACAGCCTGTCCTTGAACGGAAGAAGTAACTGAGAGAGTGGAGCAAGGCCCAGTGTTACTCAAGACATTACGTGTTACCATGAGGTGTTGATCAGGGTAGGTGGATGATATGGGCAGACTTAACTTAAGTAACATATTTCCGTTTGTGAGCAGGGAAAGTGTGTAATGGTGCGAAGTGACTTACCTTGGGTGGTGAGTAGCACCTTCTTGGCGTTGTTGGGCAGTCCAAGCCAGGAGGGGGTCTCATTGTCAGACAGGTTCTCTGTCCACTGGATGAACTGTTCCCGTCTACACACAAACACACAACATGTCACCCCTAGACACAAGCTCACACCACGTCATCCTGAGTTACAAACACTAAAAACGTAACTCATAGAGACAAACTTATGTGACATGTCATCCATAAACTCGGGATACAATACGTCACTCCCAGTCACAAACACATAACAGGTGGCCTTAGCACAAACACACATTTGACCCTTAGAGACTCAAACACACTTGTCATCCGTACCCACAGACACGGTACTGACCGGATGCCGTCTGGCATGCTGATGTTTTTGCCTTTGATTCCGTCAACGTCGGCCACAAGGACAAAGTCGTTGTCAAAACTCTTCTTTGTGAACAGCTTGTTGAGGAAGGCTGTGAGGAGACGCTGCAACAACCGACAACAACAAGTGTGTTGATGCAACAACCAACAACTACCAATTCTATGCAACAACTGACAACAACTAGTAAGGTGGCACTGCAACAACCGGTAACTAATTAAAAGGCACTGCAACAACTGATAACCAGTGAAACGGCTCTGCAACAACCGATAAATAATGAAAAGGCACTGCAACAACCGATAAATAATGAAAAGGCACTGCAACAACCGATAACTAATAAAAAGGCACTGCAACAACCGATAACTAATAAAAAGGCACTGCAACAACTGATAACTATTGAAAAGGCACTGCAACAATCGATAACTAATGAAAAGGCACTGCAACAACTGATAACCAGTGAAAAGGCACTGCAACAACTGATAACTAGTGAAAAGGCACTGCAACAATCGATAACTAATGAAAAGGCACTGCAACAACTGATAACCAGTGAAAAGGCACTGCAACAACTGATAACTAGTGAAAAGGCACTGCAACAACCGATAACTAATGAAAAGGCACTGCAACAACTGATAACCAGTGAAAAGGCACTGCAACAACCGATAACCAGTGAAAAGGCACTGCAACAACTGATAACTAGTGAAAAGGCACTGCAACAATCGATAACTAATGAAAAGGCACTGCAACAACTGATAACCAGTGAAAAGGCACTGCAACAACCGATAACCAGTGAAAAGGCACTGCAACAACTGATAACTAATGAAAAGGCACTGCAACAACTGATAACTAATGAAAAGGCACTGCAACAACTGATAACTAATGAAAAGGAACTGCAACAACTGATAACTAGTGAAAACGCACTGCAACAACCAATAACTAGTGACACTGCAACAACTCATAACTAGTAAGGAGTTGTTACAACACCTGACAATGACTAGATTGGAGACGTACCTGGTCAAACTCGTTGTCAATCTTGCCCCCATAGATGCACTCTGACATGAGGGTGCGCAGGGCGTCCCACGGCACCTTCTCTGGGGGCAGGTTGGTGCGCCCCTGCAACAACACACTTTGTGAACATTTTGCTTCATTCATAACATGCTCTATGAATATCACACTCTTTCCTCCCCGACTGAATTATGATAGCTACTTGAATTATTATGCATGTGACACATGAACCGGGAATTAAGTGTACACAGGTCAAAGCTGCATGAGAGCTAAAAATAGCTAAGTCATGTCCCATAAATGTTTTGATTTCATAGAAATGTGTACTTCATAATTTCCATTTTGAATGTCCAGTTCGTTTTCATTGAGAAATAACCCAAAACTACTAATAGTTTATATGGGCATTGTTTTTCACACAACCCAAATTTTCAACCTTTTTCTCTAAATATCACTGTTTAAATTTTGTCTATTTTTGGTAATAAATATAATACTCAATATATATCCAGAAAAATGAGGTATCATTTGAGAGTTTATCATATGCTGAATAATTTTTTTTATAAATGTTTATTTGACAATATTGCAACTATTACAAGTTTTGCTGTATCTTTACATTATACAATATTATATACACACACGCAAACATATATATGTAAAACACATATATTTTATTTTACCATATCACTTTACCTGCACATATTTATTTTCAAACTCACGACCCTTGTGAAGTAGACAAAATGTTGATCTAATTCATTCTCGCAGGTGAATCATCATGACGAAACATTCTTTATTATGAGCTCTATTTACTGATAAAGAACCAGAACAAGAGCCTGGTTTGCACGCACTACCCTCCACAACATATGAGCTCAATGTAAACACGTGTTGACTGTTGTGAGCGACGTACCAGTGCGATGCTGTCGATCCAGATGTCGAGGGTGTCGCAGGCACACTTCAGGTCAGACTCGTTGAACTCGTAGGTCTTGGACCAGCCGAGGGGGGCGTAGCGCAGTCGCTCCTGCACAATGGCATGGAACCACGCCAGCAGGAAGTAGAGCCGTGCTCGCTCATTCGGTGCCTACAGGTAAATTAACAGAGAGTTACACGTTGTCTTGTATTACTAAGAAGTGTGGTTCATGCAGACGTCTCTTGGTAGAGTTGAACAGATTCTTCTGGTAGTTCTGACTGATGCACGTGAACTCGCAGAGTAGTATATAACATGATAATATTATTCAAGTTCTACCCGAAGTAATAGCTGTTCGTTCACTGCCCAATATATTTGTGGATCGTTAATAAGATTTTAATAAAACTGTCATCTGGAGAATTAACACTTGGGTGAGTATCTTTTTCATCTAAGGCATTCTGAGGCATATGTCAATTTTGTTTTAAAATATTTTAACCATTGTAGAATCTGATGATCTGTTCCTGTCATGTTATTTAATGCCCTGTAATTATTTTAGAAAACAACATTTGTATCTATGTTTCTATAAACATTTAATACTAGCTTACATAGATGTTAATTTACAAATAAGCAGTTATCAGCTCAGACTGCATGAGCATGACATCATACCTGACACATGCGCGCAGCCGGCACAGCATTGAACGTCCGCAGAAGATTTGCCCTGACACCTGGTGGTGGTTCAAACACAAATATGCGTCCGGCACGTAGCAAGTTCACTGGCAGCTGAAATATGCAAAGAAACACTTTCAGATATTAAAAAACTGAATTTATTCGCTTTAGCATTTCTGTTTACATTCAGCATAAAATAATTGATTTATTTATTAATAGCCTCCAATCTTTTATGTTAATGAAACTATATTAATGTGTATTAATTGTGTATTAGGTGCACTAAATGGATGACCTTCACAAGGGAAAGGACGGGAAACAGGACACTTCAGGATCACTTTCACAAGACACGGACATACACACAAGCCAGTCGAGATGTGTACAATCACCTGAAAGAAAATATAAACAAGCGTGTAACACACATTTTCGAGCAATAATTCACAACATTTATCATTTTTGAAGATCGTTTTTGCTGCTTATTTGTTTACTCACAAACAACGATATTTCTACCTGCCCAAAACAGGTTTAGCCATGATGGGTGGACGGGTCTCTGCATAAAGTTGGACACTTGTGGGATCATTCACACCCGGGGAAGAATGAGAAGTTGGACACTTGTGGGATCATTCACGCAAGGGGAAGAGTGGGAAGTTGGACACTTTTGGGATCATTCACACATGGGGAAGATTGGGAAGTTGGACACTTGTGGGATCATTCACACCAGGGGAAGATTGGGAAGTTGGACACTTTTGGGATCATTCACACATGGGGAGGATTGGGAAGTTGGACACTTGTGGGATCATTCACACCAGGGGAAGATTTGGGAAGTTGGACACTTGTGGGATCATTCACACAAGGGGAAGATTGGGAAGTTGGACACTTGTGGGATCATTCACACCAGGGGAAGATTGGGAAGTTGGACACTTGTGGGATCATTCACACAAGGGGAAGATTGGGAAGTTGGACACTTGTGGGATCATTCACACCAGGGGAAGATTGGGAAGTTGGACACTTGTGGGATCATTCACACAAGGGGAAGATTGGGAAGTTGGACACTTGTGGGATCATTCACACCAGGGGAAGAGTGGGAAGTTGGACACTTCTGAGATTACTTACACAAGGGGAAGAGTGGCTGGGAGTGACAGTGGGTCATACCTTGGGGTTGATCTCCATGGTGAGGAAGAGTCTGAAGCTATCGTGGGGAGACAGGCTGTGGAGTTTCTTCTCGAGCTGGACCAGCCACTGGGGGGCGAGGTGGACGTTCTTGAGCATTACCCAGCGCCCCGACTTGGTGGCCGAGTTGATGGCCTTGTCCGCCTGACTGAAGCCCTCCGCCGAACCTGAACAAACACAGACACTCTTGTAGACCCTGAACAACACACACAGTCACTCTTGTAGACCATGAACAACACACACAGTCACTCTTGTAGACTGTAAACAACACACACAATCACTCTTGTAGACCCTGAACAACACACACAGTCACTCTTGTAGACCGTAAACAACACACACAGTCACTCTTGTAGACCCTGAACAACACACAGTCACTCTTGTAGACCCTGAACAACAACACACAGTCACTCTTGTAGACCCTGAACAACACACACAGTCACTCTTGTAGACCCTGAACAACACACAGTCACTCTTGTAGACCCTGAACAACACACACAGTCACTCTTGTAGACCCTGAACAACACACACAGTCACTCTTGTAGACACCTGAACAACACACACAGTCACTCTTGTAGACCCTGAACAACACACAGTCACTCTTGTAGACCCTGAACAACACACACAGTCACTCTTGTAGACATTGAACACACACAGTCACTCTTGTAGACCCTGAACAACACACACAGTCACTCTTGTAGACACTGAACACACACACAGTCACTCTTGTAGACCCTGAACAACACACACAGTCACTCTTGTAGACCCTGAAGACACACACAGTCACTCTTGTAGACCCTGAAGACACACACAGTCACTCTTGTAGACCCTGAAGACACACACAGTCACTCTTGTAGACCCTGAAGACACACACAGTCACTCTTGTAGACACTGAACACACACACAGTCACTCTTGTAGACCCTGAACAACACAGACACAGTCACTCTTGTAGACCCTGAACAACACACACAGTCACTCTTGTAGACCCTGAACACACACACAGTCACTCTTGTAGACCCTGAACAACACACACAGTCACTCTTGTAGACCCTGAAGACACACACAGTCACTCTTGTAGATGTTTTAAAAAGTTTCCTCAGTTTGGAGGTTTTGATTGTCTTGTTTCAAATTAGTAAAGTATCCATTAACACTTGCTAAAGTAAACACCAGGTTATACAACCTGAGATTGTAATGTTATTCAAATCATCCAACAAGCTATTAACTTTTCTTGAGTGATAAAAAATAACTGAAACTTTGCATATATTTGTGCTACAATTGCGCAAATGCTTTGGTGTGCGTCAGCGCCTTTCTTCTCCATCCTTAAAACCTCAGCACCAAAATATTCACTGGATTGATGGCTCAACTGGCTCTGACAAGTTGCCGATGCAATCACCAAAACCATTTTATTTACCATTTACGCAGATGTACATACCTTTTCTATTTAAATGACTATAGGTATTCAACCTGTTTGCTAGCATTACCTCTACTACTTATACAAAAATCCACAACTGCCTAGAGGCCACTTTACAGAGCTTGAAACAATCACATCTGCTTTTCCCAAAATCTGGTATGAATAATTTGGGAAAACGTATATCGTCTGTACGTATGTTGCACAATTCAAAATATGAGCACATCTGTTGGTTTACAAAATGAAGCAAACTAGAGTTTTGTGAGTACTGTGTGGGTTGGGAGGGTGCACCAATTGTAATGGCAGTTGTTAAAGTTTTGTGAGCAGTGTGTAGACCAGGAAGAAGGACGTACCAATTGCAATGGCGGTGAGAGGTTTGTTGAGCTGGGCCGCGAGATCTTCAACCCTCCCACTTGCGTCATAGCCTGGCACGGAGCACATGAGGACAGGAACACGCGACTTGATCTACAACAAACAATCACAGATGATTACAGCTGCCGAGGTCCATTCATTTGTTTCGCATACTGTGGTAGTCCCGACTTTCAGGTAATGTCCCACAGAATGACCACACACAAGTAATCTTAGAAAATACAGGTGTTAAAATACATATTTTTAGTTTAGATAATAAACACAGCATCGTTAAAACTACACAAAATACATGGCACTCATCCACGTCTTAAAAATGTCTGTTATGTACTAATGGTTATACATTTTATCAAGGGAAGACCAACAAATCTCTACATCCACATGTTAGCATCTTTGAGTTTCTGAAAGACGTTCATATCAGGTTTAATTCCAATGCACCATTATACCACCCTGGCTACTTTCCTGGCAATTCAGATTTCTGCCTTACAAAACAAATGGCTGCAAACATTGCTGTGCCAGTAGTGAACCTGCCTCGTTCTCAACAATGTCAGCGAGATCAAGTTCTTGTTCGGCCGCGCTTGTGAAGTGTGGGCCCATGACTGCGCCCACAAACTGGTTGGTAGCCGCAAGCAGGGAGTCTGGCCGGAAAGCGTGGATCACCAGCATCTTGTTGACCGCACTGCCCACAGCAGCTGTCAATCACAGCACAGCACTGGTCAGTCTCGGATTCTATTACGACACTTGACAGGTGTGTGTGTGTGTGTGTGTGTGTGTGTGTGTGTGTGTTTGTGTGTGTGTGTGTGTGTGTGTGTGAGCAAGTGAGAGGTATGGAGACAGAGGGAGTGGGAGGGAGGGAGGAAGGGATAGAGATGTAGAGAGAGGGGCGGGGGAAAGAAAGAGGGACAGAGGACGAGACAGAGCAAGAGGGGAGGAAGGAAAGACGGGAGAGCAAGGGAGAGAGAGAGAGGGAGTGAGACAATGAAGAAGCAGTGGAGTGGCGTTGAGGACACTTACTGAGAGGCTTGTCCTCCTGCCACAGCACAGGCACGTTGGCCTCCGCAGCCACCACCTGCAGCCAGCTGGTGAACTCCTGCAACACACAGCCCCGTCAGAACACAACACACAGCCCCGTCAGAACACAACACACAACCCCGTCAGAACACAACACACAGCCCCATCAGAACACAACACACAACCGCGTCAGAACACAACACACAAGCCCGTTAGAACACAACACACAACCCCGTTAGAACACAACACACAACCCCGTCAGAACACAACACACAACCCCGTTAGAACACAACACACAACCCCGTTAGAACACAACACACAGCCCCGTCAGAACACAACACACAACCCCCTTAGAACACAACACACAAGCCCGTTAGAACACAACACACAACCCCGTTAGAACACAACACACAGCCCCGTCAGAACACAACACACAACCCCGTCAGAACACAACACACAGCCCCGTCAGTACACAACACACATCCCCGTCAGAACACAACACACAGCCCTGTCGGAACACAACACACAACCCCGTCAGAACACAACACACAGCCCCATCAGAACACAACACACAACCGCGTCAGAACACAACACACAAGCCCGTTAGAACACAACACACAACCCCGTTAGAACACAACACACAACCCCGTCAGAACACAACACACAGCCCCGTCAGTACACAACACACATCCCCGTCAGAACACAACACACAGCCCCGTCAGTACACAACACACAGCCCCGTCAGAACACAACACACATCCCCGTCAGTACACAACACACAGCCCCGTCAGAACACAACACACAACCGCGTCAGAACACAACACACAAGCCCGTTAGAACACAACACACAACCCCGTTAGAACACAACACACAACCCCGTTAGAACACAACACACAACCCCGTCAGAACACAACACACAGCCCCGTCAGAACACAACACACAGCCCCGTCAGTACACAACACACAACCCCGTCAGAACACAACACACAGCCCCGTCAGTACACAACACACAACCCCGTTAGAACACAACACACAGCCCCGTCAGTACACAACACACAGCCCCATCAGTACACAACACACATCCCCGTCAGAACACAACACACAGCCCCGTCAGAACACAACACACAGCCCCATCAGAACACAACACACAGCCCCGTCAGTACACAACACACAGCCCCGTCAGAACACAACACACAGCCCCGTCAGTACACAACACACAGCCCCGTCAGAACACAACACACAGCCCCGTCAGAACACAACACACAGCCCCGTCAGAACACAACACACAGCCCCGTCAGAACACAACACACAGCCCCGTCAGAACACAACACACAGCCCCGTCAGTACACAACACACAGCCCCGTCAGTACACAACACACAGCCCCGTCAGAACACAACACACAGCCCCGTCAGTACACAACACACATCCCCGTCAGAACACACGGCTCAATGGACACAGCATGACAGAGTTCATAACTGGTATGGCATGTTATACTTTTTATTTCTTCACACTTAAAACATTTTCACTTTTACACATTTTATAAAAATCGATCTCTCTCCGAAATATGCATAAACAAATTTAAATAAGCTAGAGGTGTTAAAATATATATTTTTAAATGGATGGGGACGAACTAGACGAGTCGTGGGAAAAGGCTAGTGCAGGACAGGCTAGAAACAACATGCTGAGACACTCGCCCAACCATGGCACAGCATGGATGGATGATGACAACTTCAACTATTGATTAGTTCTAACACATTTATTGATCTGACATAGGTCTACACGCACCGGGTTGTTCTGAACGCCCTTGGCAAGGGCCTTGAAGGCCGGCAGTTTGGTGAGTCTCATCATGGCCTCGGCTTGAGGGGGTTTCAAGCCCTTCACCTCGGGCAGGTGCATGTCCCCCACTATACCCTCTCGACCCCGCAACAGGTGCTGGAACTCTGTCTCGTACGCCGACTCACTGAAACAGGAATGATAGTAATGGTAACAATTAGCAGCCTCTATGAAGCAGGAATAATAATCGTTTGACAGCATTTTCATGCAACAACAAAATGTGGTAATTATGCCATTCAGAGGTGGTCAGACATGGTATGTACCTACTAAGATTATTTAAAAATATACACATATATATATATTATAAGTTATGAAAAATAATAATAGGTAAAAATTACATGTTAAGAAGAAATAATAAATAACAGTAAAATGTCCACAGCTACAGGCAATGGATGGTTAACAAGAGGTGTCTTTAGTCATTGCTAGACTGAAACCACACCCACATGGTAAATGACATATTATTCCATAAGTGTTGTGCATGAAAATGTTTTGTACAAAGTGTGCAACATAGCACCTCCATGAGGAGAGTATCAACCCAATGTGTTGTGGGCCAGTGTTGGTCTGACAGCTCCATCAGGTGTGAAGACTACATTGTCAGTCTGCCTGGAACTTCTCAAGGAACACATCCTTGTCAACCAGGGTTGTTTGCTATGCAAACTACCCCTGGAAAATCCCCTACGAGAAGTGCTTGAGTTAGTCGATATGAACTAATGTATTGATGTAGCCAATCCTGACACTTCACTGGTGAGAACAGCACAAATACCCACCCCAATTTGAAGTTGCGTATACAAATTATGGGAATTCCAGGATAACGACCTGCCCACCCCATTCACACGAGCAGCTGAACGGTTTTGTATGTTCAAATATTTGTTTTTACTTTCCAAACATAGCATTAACACAGGAAGCATATGCCTGTTACACATGACCAGAGGCCAAACACACTGCTCTGTCACACGCTATCACATGACCACAGGCCAAACACACTGCTCTGTCACACACTGTCCCATGAGGATTAACGAACGTGTTCATTTTTAATGTCAACAGTTAAAATGCAGTGGGAATAGTCTTACAAATCATTAACTGCCAAACAGAGACAGTGGCCATCTGTGACAACTGGGGTGTTGTAAAGAAGCTGTGGTTTGACGTACCCTGGGGTGAGGCGGAGGTAGATCTGTGACAGCAGGACAGCGAAGGTGATCCTGTCTTGATGGAGCATGCCACTCGCACCACGGTTGTACGTCACCTGAAAAATACATCAAACACATGTTAGATGATAGCTGAAACATCAAATGGGTGTTAGATGATACTTGAAAAATCAAATGGATGTTAGATGATACTTGAAACATCAAACAGATACTTGAAACATCAAACTTTGGATGTTATATGATGCCTGAAACAACAAACTGGTCTATAACAAAAGCAGCATTCAGTGAGTGTTTGTGTTTTTGTTTTTTTGGAAGTGACATTAAAGTTGACATTAATGCCAAAAACAAATGCTTACATCAGCTGGAATAAAAGATAGACTGCAGAATTTTTTTTAATTAATTGTTGTGAAATGAAATAATTAATTCAAGTGAAGGATTCTCTAAACATTCAAGTCATTTATCACCAGCCATAAACATCAGGAAACTAAATATAAAAATACTTACTTTGATTTTTTTGGTAAAAACCAAAACTGGGTGAAATCGGTGTTGAAGTGAGGAGTAGAGTAGAAGTGAAGCCTACGAACCTGGAAGAGGTCGGCTGTGATGATGGACAGGCGAGCGGCGTACTCCTTGACACCACTTAGTCTCTTGTTGCGCCGTAGCACCGCACTGAAGATGTCGAGGAAGAACTGGAGCGAATACTGGTAGAGGAAGTGTATCTGAAAGTACAGACGACGTGTACACTTATGTACAAGTGTACATACAAATACAATACAATCGACTTTTAACGCCCTGTAAGGCCGCGTCCAGTATCTGGAAGGAGAATATATGTACATACAAGTACCCCCGGTATATGTGTATATGTAAGTGCAATGATAGTACAATGATAAATATAAGTACTTCATATATATACACACACACAAATGCAATTGTACACACAATTGTACAATTGTATTCCACGGTGAAGTAAATGCTATAGCTCTGTGCTAGAGACTGACAGAGACATGCACAGACCTGGTTGAGAGACTCGAGGGTGAAGTAGATGCTACTACAGCTCTGTGCTAGAGACTGACAGAGACATGCACAGACCTGGTTGAGAGACTCGAGGGTGAAGTAGATGCTGCTACAGTTCTGTGCTAGAGACTGACAGAGACATACACAGACCTGGTTGAGAGACTCGAGGGTGAAGTAGATGCTGCTACAGCTCTGTGCTAGAGACTGACAGAGACATGCACAGACCTGGTTGAGAGACTCGAGGGTGAAGTAGATGCTACTACAGCTCTGTGCTAGAGACTGACAGAGACATGCACAGACCTGGTTGAGAGACTCGAGGGTGTAATAGATGCTACTACAGCTCTGTGCTAGAGACTGACAGAGACATGCACAGACCTGGTTGAGAGACTCTAGGGTGAAGTAGATGCTGCTACAGCTCTGTGCTAGAGACTGACAGAGACATGCACAGACCTGGTTGAGAGACTCGAGGGTGAAGTAGATGCTACTACAGCTCTGTGCTAGAGACTGACAGAGACATGCACAGACCTGGTTGAGAGACTCGAGGGTGAAGTAGATGCTGCTATAGCTCTGTGCTAGAGACTGACAGAGACATGCACAGACCTGGTTGAGAGACTCGAGGGTGAAGTAGATGCTGCTACAGCTCTGTGCTAGAGACTGACAGAGACATGCACAGACCTGGTTGAGAGACTCGAGGGTGAAGTAGATGCTGCTATAGCTCTGTGCTAGAGACTGACAGAGACATGCACAGACCTGGTTGAGAGACTCGAGGGTGAAGTAGATGCTGCTACAGCTCTGTGCTAGAGACTGACAGAGACATGCACAGACCTGGTTGAGAGACTCGAGGGTGAAGTAGATGCTGCTACAGCTCTGTGCTAGAGACTGACAGAGACATGCACAGACCTGGTTGAGAGACTCGAGGGTGAAGTAGATGCTACTACAGCTCTGTGCTAGAGACTGACAGAGACATGCACAGACCTGGTTGAGAGACTCGAGGGTGAAGTAGATGCTACTACAGCTCTGTGCTAGAGACTGACAGAGACATGCACAGACCTGGTTGAGAGACTCGAGGGTGAAGTAGATGCTTCTACAGCTCTGTGCTAGAGACTGACAGAGACATGCACAGACCTGGTTGAGAGACTCGAGGGTGAAGTAGATGCTACTACAGCTCTGTGCTAGAGACTGACAGAGACATGCACAGACCTGGTTGAGAGACTCGAGGGTGAAGTAGATGCTGCTATAGCTCTGTGCGAGAGACTGACAGAGACATGCACAGACCTGGTTGAGAGACTCTAGGGTGAAGTAGATGCTACTACAGCTCTGTGCTAGAGACTGACAGAGACATGCACAGACCTGGTTGAGAGACTCGAGGGTGAAGTAGATGCTGCTATAGCTCTGTGCGAGAGACTGACAGAGACATGCACAGACCTGGTTGAGAGACTCGAGGGTGAAGTAGATGCTGCTATAGCTCTGTGCTAGAGACTGACAGAGACATGCACAGACCTGGTTGAGAGACTCGAGGGTGAAGTAGATGCTGCTATAGCTCTGTGCGAGAGACTGACAGAGACATGCACAGACCTGGTTGAGAGACTCAGGGTGAAGTAGATGCTGCTATAGCTCTGTGCGAGAGACTGACAGAGACATGCACAGACCTGGTTGAGAGACTCGAGGGTGTAATAGATGCTACTACAGCTCTGTGCTAGAGACTGACAGAGACATGCACAGACCTGGTTGAGAGACTCGAGGGTGAAGTAGATGCTGCTACAGTTCTGTGCTAGAGACTGACAGAGACATGCACAGACCTGGTTGAGAGACTCTAGGGTGAAGTAGATGCTGCTATAGCTCTGTGCGAGAGACTGACAGAGACATGCACAGACCTGGTTGAGAGACTCGAGGGTGAAGTAGATGCTGCTACAGTTCTGTGCTAGAGACTGACAGAGACATGCACAGACCTGGTTGAGAGACTCTAGGGTGAAGTAGATGCTGCTATAGCTCTGTGCGAGAGACTGACAGAGACATGCACAGACCTGGTTGAGAGACTCGAGGGTGAAGTAGATGCTACTACAGCTCTGTGCTAGAGACTGACAGAGACATGCACAGACCTGGTTGAGAGACTCTAGGGTGAAGTAGATGCTACTACAGCTCTGTGCTAGAGACTGACAGAGACATGCACAGACCTGGTGAGAGACTCGAGGGTGTAATAGATGCTGCTATAGCTCTGTGCTAGAGACTGACAGAGACATGCACAGACCTGGTTGAGAGACTCGAGGGTGAAGTAGATGCTGCTACAACTCTGTGCCAGGGGGATGTACTGCTGGGATGTGGTCTCCACCTCAGCCATCACTACGTCTGTCTCCTCCACCTTGTGTGCGATGTCCGCCGCTTCCTTCTTCAGCGTCTCCAGATGGGTGATGATACTAGGGTCATAAGATGGTTGGTGATGATACTAGGGTCATAAGATGGTTGGTGGTGACACTGGGTTGATAAAGATAATGATACTAGGGTCATAAGACAGGTGGTGATGATACTAGGGTCATAAGATGGTTGGTGGTGACACTGGGTTGATAAAGATAATGATACTAAGGTCATAAGACAGGTGGTGATGATACTAGGGTCATAAGATGGTTGGTGGTGATACTGGGTTGATAAAGATGATGATACTGGGGTCATTAGACAGGTGGTGATGATACTAGGGTCATAAGATGAGTGGTGATGATAATCTGGGGTCATAAGAAGGAAGGTGATCCTGGGATTATAGAATGAGTGATAATATTAGTGTCTTAACATGTGTTATGAACTTATGACACTGGGGTCATAAGATGAGTGATGATACTGGGGTTATAAGATGGGTGATGATACTAGTGTCTTAACATGTCTTATGATACTTGGGTCATAAGATGGTTGATACTGGAACGATACATTAAACTTGAAAGTTACTATCTTAGTATTATCTGTCTTGCCAATGTTTACGTTAAAGTATTATTTATTTATCTATTTAGACATTTATTTATCTGTATTTAGAAAGATATGTCAGTGTGACGACTCTCTACAGGTGTGTCTGTCACCCTGTGTGCGGGTCTCACCTGTCGTCATCCAGCAGTCTTCCCTTCGACTCATTCAGAGCAGACAACAGAGACTTCTCCAACTGGCGCAGACGCAGCATGAACTCTCCTAAACACACATAGACAGACAATGAACTCTCCTAAACACACATAGACAGACAATGAACTCTCGTAAACACACATAGACAGACAATGAACTCTCCTAAACACACATAGACAGACAATGAACTCTCCTAAACACATACGTACGGACAATGAAGTTTCCTACACATACACGCACCACGCATCCTCACATACATACACGCACAAGAGCACGAAACTATTCTAAAGTAACAAACGCAGTATCATCTATCACAGACACACAGACACTGCATGATGTTGTTTACATATGGACAAATCTAAACTGATGCAACCCAACATTACTTGTGCACATGGGTTTGAATAGGCATATTTATGTATTCCTTCCATTTTACATAGACAATTTGGTAGTAAGGTATTATTTATCCTCAGGAAAAACAGTTTGGAGGCTTTTGTTGTACCCTTTTATCCATCATGAATATATGCTTAAGACAACTCCGCAACCTTGTAACACAGCACTGACACCATCTAACACAGCAGCCTAATAACACAGCACCGACACCATCTAATACAGCAGCCTAACACAGCACTGACACCATCTAACACAGCAGTCAAACATAGCATTGACACCATCTAATACATCAGTCTAACACAGCACTGACACCATCTAACACAGCAGTCTAACACAGCACTGACACCATCTAACACAGCAGTCTAACACAGCACTGACACCATCTAACACAGTAGCCTAACACAGCACTGATACCATCTATCACAACAGTCTAACACAGCACTGACACCATCTAACACAGCAGTCTAACACAGCAACGACACCATCTAACACAGCAGTCTAACACAGCACTGACATCATCTAACACACCATTGACACCATCTAATACAGCAGTGACACCATCTAACATAAGTCTAACATAAGACCGTGTGAAAGCACTTGATGAGAACCCCTACAAGACTGACCCTGCAGCTTGAGGAGGTCCGAGTGTTTCTCGTCAACATCCGGGCGTTCTGCCTTCAACACCTGGTGGAGACACTGACTCTGGAGACTGCTCCGTGTCACCGTGAAGTTGACAAATGTGACACGACTACATAAATCTGGCGCAAACTCCACCTGAAAACACAGAGTCAGCACTGTTGTGTCAGTTCAGAAATAACATCTTACAGAAAGTGAGAGTTGGTAACCCTAGATGTCTTATTTAATGACGACTAATCACTGTGATTGGCAAATGATAACGACTAGGACAGACAAATGACTCAATGTTGTGTTTCTGGTGGACAAGAAGTTCATAAATGACAAGGACTGACAAATGACTCACCGTTGGATCTCTAGTGGACAAGAAGATCGTGAATGACGGGGACAGATCAATGTCCTGGTCGCCAATGGTGATGAGCACGCGGCCACCAGTGCGTCGGAGCTCACGGTTGAGGACAGGGTTGAGAATGGGGTCGTAGCTCTCCACATCTTGCACCAGAAGGGGGTTGCCGAACCTCAATGCACTCTCCAAGTTTTTACGGAAAGCATCATCCAGGAAACTATGGGAATCAACAGAACGTGGCAGAATCTCTAAGAAAATTGGCCATATCACATCAGTGATTTGGGTGTGAAATTGTTTACAGTCCTAGTGTGTTGTCATGCTAATAAACACAATTATTAATACGGCAAGTTCTTATATAATGCCAAATCCACAAACTGCAAAGAAAGCATTCAATCTGTGAACAACTGATGTCAGCACTTATCATAGAGGACAGACAGCAAATACCTTTGAGGTTGGACGATTCTCACACTTCCAACTACAATGGAATACAACGGATTCTGCAAACTTCCTACTAATAATTACAACACTGACTGTTTGTGAATAACGGAACAGACAACCCTCCCCTATACGACCAGTGAGGCGGCGAGTCATCAGCGTCATGTCTCACCTGGTCTTGGTGATTTTGCGGTCGCGGTACTCGTTCATGATGAAGGTGGTGGCCTGTCCTGAGGGGTCAATGATAAGTGGGTAGCGGTTGAACCGCTTCAGCATGATGGCGTTCTCCACACACAGGTTGTCTGTCGGCAGACTGTTCGCCTGCCACAGCAGACGCTCGTCTGGGTTCGACAGGTACTGAAATGACATGATACGTATATCAATATTTTCTTAATGTTTATTTCTGTATATTGTGTGATTTTAGCATGTTTTATTGTTATTTTGCAGCATGTTTTAGTCTTATTTTTTAATGTGTGTCTTGGTACTTCAGTGTGATTTTTAATGGGTATTTACCCTTGCATTTTTATATCTACATATGTAATAGTATGCAGGGATTAATAGTGTTCATTTGTCTATTTGACAAGATCATGAATAATGGGGTCGGACTGACCTTGTCTGTGGATGTTCTGTAAATTGACGTATACATTCACATTTCAAACAATTTACGTTCTCTCTTATCACACCTTGTTTATGTATTGTTGCCAGTGTTTCTAATAAATGTTCATTTATTCAATATAAACATACACATCACATCCTGGTAACTATATCCGGAGGTGCTTAAAATACACTTACATTGTGAGCAAGGTGGACAATAATTATTGTGTTAAACCAGATGAAGCCAAACCTACATTATACAACCATGAAAACGTTCATCAAGAATAATTAGTTATTTGTGGACATGTCTGAAGAGTAATCATATATGTATATACTGTTTAATTATTACAAATTTACAAATAATTATCACACTATTACAAAGCAGCATACCCAGGACCTCATCAGTTTGCATTTTGCTTTTGGTACTCATGTTTTCCTACATCTATTTTACCCAGGGAAACCCTGGTGTCACACAGTGTAGTTACGACATTAATACTGTCCAGTGAAACCCTAGTGAAGTTAGTGCAAGGGGAAATCATGGCTTCAAGGGGTACTTGGATATGGCAAATTAGGAAAAATATCACACACAAAGACATCTGCATGAAATGCATTGTCAAATCATAATGTCAAGTGAAATTAGAGACAATGAAAGTCGACAGTCGAATGACATATTTACAGTTGTATGGCTGCTTCTGAATTTCAAAACACATCAGCATACAGTGGAACCCCTCACGAACGACCACCCTCATTTACGACCACCCGCTTTTTACGACCGTTCCCTTACCAACGACCACCCGGCAGACGCGACCAACGACCATGGCAATTTGAATTTTACCCCTGACGGACGACCATCCGATAGGTGGCCAGCACATTTGTTAACCTAAATATCGCAATGAACTCTCATTAAATGCATGACTAACGCGCACGGACGCGCGTAATGCCATAAAAACAATAAATCGCCTGATGACGACCATTCATTTTGGCGATCTTTTACTTTCTGACCGAATTATGAAAAAGACATCTAACAGCCGCTAGACTTTCCTCACATATCTTATATATTCATAAACACAGACTATGTTATAACATTAAATCACTTACATTATTGAAACAAATCAAATTCACGAAACAAACTCGCGCAAGAACTCGCCAGCAAGACATCATTCATGGCGGACATGGTCACCGTCGGTGGCTACGCTAACTCTGTGATTAAATATCCATATTGTGTATGAGTAAAGTTTAGAAACTTGTGTATGATTAAAGTTGAGAAACGTAGGCTAAGTTTTAGGTTAGTTTAGGATAAAACCGGAATCCAGATTTAGCGACACCGCGATAATATATCGACGTAATGCCACGGTAATCTACGGCCTAGGCGATGTCGACTTTAGCCTAGGTTAGCACGATTTAGATTTATGAATTTTATTCTTCACAGCAATTTAAATGATTAAATTTTTGACCTAGCTTATGTATATGTAATATGGGTTATTAGAGAGGAAGTTTAGCGGCTGCAAGAAGTCGTTTTCATGATTAGATCAGAAAGTAAAAGATCGTTTTGCGGCGCAGGAAAGAACAACAAAATGGCGACTGCGGTGCGTTTACTCAGACGCCGTGAGGTGGCAGCACTTTTTTAGCCCATCAGACCAAATTTTAAATAAGTTAAACTGGAATACTTTTTATCAGATATAATTAAAATACGATTCAAAATGAGGATACTTTTATCAGATATTATTTAGAAAAAAACGATTCGAAATTAAACTTATACTGAAACGTGTCACACATAAAATAAACAGAATAAATAATTTTGTTGTTGTTAATATGTTATCTCATTTTTTATTTTCTACTTTTTATTTTGTGTATTTTACTACTTAGTGGTTGTAAGCGCCCCCTAGTGTTGATGTTAGTCGTTGTAAGCGCCCCCTAGTGTTGAATGTTGCAAACCCCTCACGAGAGACCACCCCACTTTTAAGACCGCCCCAATCTGATTTGGGGGGCGGTCTTAAATGAGGGGTTCCACTGTATTTATTAATCAACTTATTATGTTTACATAAAAAACCCAGATAAAAGCACTCATATTAAGGCATACATATTGAAGGTATTGTAAGAGTATTTGCAAATATTATTATACAATCACACATATGGGAATTAACTTCACAAACTGCAAATGTTAAACAAAACAATAAGTGACCATTAGATCTTGATTTTAGAGGGACTCTTAGTTGACAGCGGCCGGGGTACAACATACCTCAATACGAGCGAGATCTGGACTCAGCTGTAGCTACAGCCAATGCACAAATAAACATTTCACTTTTATGCTGCGATACATTAAAATAGCCAACTTTGCGACAGAATTAAAATCAAAAACTCGTTCAGTAGAACCTGATGACAAATCTGACGGCAATGTTTCACAGATGAGAGAATCCTGACAAAGACTCTTTATGTGTCGTACCTCTACTCGAGCCAGATCCGGTTTGAACTGGATGTGTGCCTGCTGCAGATGCTCCACCCACTTGGAGAACAAGTACGATCTCATGTTCTGGTCAAAGTAACCTACGACCACCAGACATTCACCAGTCAAAGTAGACACCGATAACAATAATGGTAACACTTCTATAGCGCCTATATCCTTGAAAACTGAAGCTCAGAGGTGCAACAAACTAAATCACTTGTGTGACCATAAACGGGGAGAGGTAAAAGTCATCCTTGGAGCATGGAACCGCCAACAATTTATGGTGGAAATGCAATTTCAAACAAATATGTTTTGAGGAGTTTTATTTTTACAAAAGGTGGCTATAGTCTCAGAATATTTAATTGTAATAAGGGGTTGATTACAGATTGTTGTTGCAGCTATAAAGAAAACATGTATGCCAATATTGACCATAGTTTTAGAAACAAAAAGTTGTTTGGATATGGATGATCTAAGACTCCTAGAGATATCAGAGAAATGTACAGTCGGTTGTTGATTAGAAAGCATACACTAGGGCACTTAACAAAGATGTTATCTGTATGCTACACAACACCAGTGTTATCTGTAGGCATCCACAATGAGGCTGGGTCGCTGTTTTCCGTTTGAGGTGTCTTATGGCTACTAAGTATCACAAATGGAATTAAGAGGATACGTAAATTATTATTCAACTACACAACACCCAGTCACCTCGTCCAGACACACAAAGACACCAGTTGCACCTGTGATGTCACCATCAAGTACAAACACACACTTCAACACGCGGTCGCACCTAACAAACTGTCATTGTACATTGCTGTTTTGTCCACTCGGTTTGAAAACTGAACACTTATTCTATCGTGCTGAATCGTGTAACCAAACTTAGACAAATCGACCATTCACATTGCGTCCATCTCTGTTGATCTAACACTACTCTACGTTCTGTGTTTTAACCAACAAATAATCAGTTACACATAACACGGTATGCACATTGCAGTCTTACTATTAGCACACACTTCGGTTTGGAATTGTTGGTTGCAAATAAATGACTATAAACAGCCATTACATGCTTATACTCAGCAACAACCAGGTTTCGATACTGGTGCTTAATGACTACAAACCAGCATTAGGCAATGACGCGGTCACACAGAACGACGTCTCCTACTGGGACACTTCTTGACAGGTTCACATGCGGTCCACCTACTCCAAACACACCAGGTTCACACTGCGGTCCACCTACACAAACACACCAGGTTCACACTGCGGTCCACCTACACAAACACACCAGGTTCACACTGCGGTCCACCTCAAACACACACACAGGTCCAACAACCCCCGTTCACACTGCGGTCACCTACACAAACACACCAGGTTCACACTGCGGTCCACCTACACAAACACACCACGTTCACATGCGGTCCACCTACACAAACACACCAGGTTCACACTGCAGTCCACCTACACAAACACACCAGGTTCACACTGTGGTCCACCTACACAAACACACCAGTTCACATTGCGGTCCACCTACACAAACACACCAGGTTCACACTGTGGTCCACCTACACAAACACACCAGGTTCACACTGTGGTCCACCTACACAAACACACCAGGTTCACACTGCGGTCCACCTACACAAACACACCACGTTCACATTGCGGTCCACCTACACAAACACACCAGGTTCACATTGCAGTCCACCTACACAAACACACCAGGTTCACACTGCGGTCCACCTACACAAACACACCACGTTCACATTGCGGTCCACCTACACAAACACACCAGGTTCACACTGCGGTCCACCTACACAAACACACCAGGTTCACACTGTGGTCCACCTACACAAACACACCAGGATCACACTGCGGTCCACCTACACAAACACACCAGGTTCACACTGTGGTCCACCTACACAAACACACCAGGATCACACTGCGGTCCACCTACACAAACACACCAGGATCACACTGCGGTCCACCTACACAAACACACCAGGTTCACACTGTGGTCCACCTACACAAACACACCACGTTCACACTGCGGTCCACCTACACAAACACACCAGGTTCACACTGCGGTCCACCTACACAAACACACCACGTTCACATTGCGGTCCACCTACACAAACACACCAGGTTCACACTGCAGTCCACCTACACAAACACACCAGGTTCACACTGTGGTCCACCTACACAAACACACCACGTTCACATTGCGGTCCACCTACACAAACACACCAGGTTCACACTGTGGTCCACCTACACAAACACACCAGGTTCACACTGTGGTCCACCTACACAAACACACCAGGTTCACACTGCGGTCCACCTACACAAACACACCACGTTCACATTGCGGTCCACCTACACAAACACACCAGGTTCACATTGCAGTCCACCTACACAAACACACCAGGTTCACACTGCGGTCCACCTACACAAACACACCACGTTCACATTGCGGTCCACCTACACAAACACACCAGGATCACACTGCGGTCCACCTACACAAACACACCAGGTTCACACTGTGGTCCACCTACACAAACACACCAGGATCACACTGCGGTCCACCTACACAAACACACCAGGTTCACACTGTGGTCCACCTACACAAACACACCAGGTTCACACTGCGGCCACCTACACAAACACACCAGGTTCACACTGCGGTCCACCTACACAAACACACCACGTTCACTTTGCGGTCCACCTACACAAACACACCAGGTTCACACTGTGGTCCACCTAGACAAACACACCAGGTTCACACGGCGGTCCACCTGCACAAACACACCAGGTTCACACTGCGGTCCACCTGCACAAACACACCAGGTTCACATTGCGGTCCACCTACACAAACACACCAGGTTCACACTGCGGTCCACCTACACAAACACACCAGGTTCACACTGAGGTCCACCTGCACAAACACACCAGGTTCACATTGCGGTCCACCTACACAAACACACCAGGTTCACATTGCGGTCCACCTACACAAACACGCCAGGTTCACACTGCGGTCCACCTGCACAAACACACCAGGTTCACACTGTGGTCCACCTACACAAACACACCAGGTTCACACTGCGGTCCACCTACACAAACACACCAGGTTCACACTGCGGTCCACCTGCACAAACACACCAGGTTCACACTGCGGTCCACCTACACAAACACACCAGGTTCACACTGCGGTCCACCTGCACAAACATACCAGGTTCACATTGCGGTCCACCTACACAAACACACCAGGTTCACACTGCGGTCCACCTGCACAAACACACCAGGTTCACACTGCAGTCCACCTAGACAAACACACCAGGTTCACACGGCGGTCCACCTGCACAAACACACCAGGTTCACATTGCGGTCCACCTACACAAACACACCAGGTTCACATTGCGGTCCACCTACACAAACACGCCAGGTTCACACTGCGGTCCACCTGCACAAACACACCAGGTTCACATTGTGGTCCACCTACACAAACACACCAGGTTCACACTGTGGTCCACCTGCACAAACACACCAGGTTCACACGGCGGTCCACCTACACAAACACGCCAGGTTCACACTGTGGTCCACCTACACAAACACACCAGGTTCACACTGCGGTCCACCTGCACAAACACACCAGGTTCACATTGCGGTCCACCTACACAAACACACCAGGTTCACACTGCGGTCCACCTGCACAAACACACCAGGTTCACACTGCGGACCACCTACACAAACACACAAGGTTCACACTGCGGTCCACCTGCACAAACACACCAGGTTCACACTGCGGTCCACCTACACAAACACACCAGGTTCACATTGCGGTCCACCTGCACAAACACACCAGGTTCACACTGCGGTCCACCTGCACAAACACACCAGGTTCACATTGCGGTCCACCTACACAAACACACCAGGTTCACACTGCGGTCCACCTGCACAAACACACCAGGTTCACACTGCAGTCCACCTACACAAACACACCAGGTTCACATTGCGGTCCACCTACACAAACACACCAGGTTCACACTGCGGTCCACCTGCACAAACACACCAGGTTCACACTGCGGTCCACCTACACAAACACACCAGGTTCACACTGCGGTCCACCTGCACAAACACACCAGGTTCACACTGCAGTCCACCTACACAAACACACCAGGTTCACACTGCGGTCCACCTGCACAAACACACCAGGTTCACACGGCGGTCCACCTACACAAACACACCAGGTTCACACGGCGGTCCACCTATACAAACACACCAGGTTCACACACCAGTCCACCAACACAAACACACCAGGTTCACACTGCAGTCCACCTGTACAAACACACCAGGTTCACAGTGGACGGTCCACCTACACAAACACATTCAGGTTCACATTTTGCCCCACCTATACAAACACAACATGTTCACACTTCAATCCACCTACACAAACACAATAGGTTCACACGCATATTCCAAAGCGTAGGCGCAACAAAAGCCCAATTCCAGTACTAGTATTGACTTTGGGAACAAAAGGTAAATCAGAACTAGATAATCAAACCTGAACAGGTTCTCTTACAGGTCGACCCTTACCTTGCTCTCCACATTGACGAGGTCGGACTTGATGGCCTGAGCCTGACTGATGAGGATGGCGTACTCCTCCTTATACTTGGCGATGCTCTGCTCCAGGCCTTGGATCAGCTTCTGCATCTCCTCGTTCTTCAGTCGGTTCTCCGAAGCCTCCTTCTCAAGTGAGTCGAGCTCGTTGCGCAGCGGCTCAATGCGGTTCAACATGTCCGAGTAGTTGATCTACCGCGACACATGACAACACTTCAGACTGAGGCTGATTAACACATTACGTCCGGTGATGTTATAGTGAAATGCACCCCAATTACTGGTAGCGTTTGAACACATTCTGTGGGACACGTTTTCAAATAGTACTAACTGAAACACTTACAATGAAGCCTCACAGCAAATATCCCTAGTGTATAGGAAATATATAACAACCTTTTATTTTAGCATTAGAATAAGGCATTGAGTGCCTTCTAGGAGGAAGCTGGCACTTTGTCAGATCACACTTATTGTTTAACTTGCAGCTGAGTTGTTCAATTAACATCACCATAGAACTGCAGCCATTCTCATACACAATCATGTATTTTTGCCAGCCAATCAGGAAGATCCTAGTCCTACTGGTTTTGCCCTAAACCATGAGTGACATGATAGCCTGAGGTAGTGACTGGGACGTGGACTGACCTGTGCGATGGCCCACTTGACCATAGGGCCACATGCCAAGCTGGCCCTGTTGACCTTCTCGAAGGTGTACTCGGGGTTGCTTGTGTACTTGGAGATCATCTTCTGGCGTATCTCATCGCTAGGACAGGACAGGACAGTCAGGACAACGATACCAGACACAGATAATCACGGGAAAACATGGACACGGATGCAGTTAGTAAAGAGATGTTCTTATATAGCATAATAGCAGTGTTTAGGAGTGACTAGTGACACTTCAGTCCGTGGCAGATCACCATCTCAACTCCTTTGGACAGTTTCCAACCATGTTGTAATTAGAACAAATAGACCATTCAGTCCATAAACACAGACATCAACCACTTTGTGTGGTCTGGTATTCTTCATACAGCTGAGTGAACTATAGCAATGTGAAGTGAAGGAACTGGCCCACGGCTTGACTAGTGAATTACAACTTGGAATCCCCTGATTCTGAATCCAATTCTTTGACTACTACGTCACTGTCACCGTGAGATGGCAGAACCAACCAAGTGATTTGGCTCCACCCCATGTCAGGAGGATAAAGACGACTGACGACAGACACGTCAAACATACAAGACTGCTGTCACGTTGTCTTTCTTACGTTACTAAATATTATCTTGCAAGTGGAATGTATCAACAGAAATGTGCACTATTTATGACAACAGGTATATGAAAAAATTGTATTCTGTACTGAGTTCATTGTAATACTAATGTGTGTATGTGTACATCTGCATGTGTTGTACATTAGGGATACAATTTCTTAACACTGCTGAACGTAAATAAATAATGGATTGATCGATTGATCCATCAATCGATTGATCATCCACCCACTTACCCACCCACCAACCAAATAACCCACCAAGCAATCAAGCAACCAACCAACTTACCCACCCTTCCACCAACCAACCAACCAATCAAAGAGTGTGACTCACCTGATGTCCTCGGTGTTGAAGTTGACAATAGTGCTGATGAAGTTGTCCCTCATCATGATGCCCCGAATGTTCTTCCAGTCCGTCGTGTTCTCTCCCAGAAGGAGGCAGATCGACTCTAGCGCCATCTTCACAGCCGCTGGAGGGTTGGCCATAGAACGGATCTCCACAAGATGTGGCTTTCGAATCCCCTTCACAGCTGGAACACGGGACATCCAGAAGATAGACACATGGAAACAGACGGTGGTGGGAGTACTTCATCTATATTGTATCACACCTGTGTTCTAATGGAACAAATTTTGAATAAATATATAAAAATACACACACATGTTGTAATGCTGCTAATTTAGTCAACAGTTATCCCAGATTTTGAAGCAGTGGTCAATCTGGAAATGACACCAGGTGGCACCAATTGTTACTCGTACTGAGAGTGGCACCAGTTAGAATACAGGTCTTTGTCGAAGTTCACTGCTTGACTAAATGCACATATGATCTGGCACATGATCTGCACATTCTCTTGAATGACATTGCTCAAACTAAATGGGCACAAGTCCTTAGACCAGGATTTATAGAAGCAATTCACAAGAACGATTCTGACCTTGTTGTGCATCAATGACAGCTGGTTCGACCTTCGCAAGGTCATTCAGCACAGCTGATCGTTTCTCCGAGATGACAGACGTCTGAGCCTCCAGGGCAACCTGAATCTCCTGTGACGCAACCTTCTTCCTCTCCGCCTCCTGCTGGTCTTTCACCTGAGGTCAAGCCACAGCCAGTCATAAATAACCTTACAACTGAAGGACATGTGACAAATGGAACGTTTCTAGGACAGTGACACAAATAAAAAACAATTCTGCATATTAGTCAGATATAATCGTCAGCTGCTTGTCTCACATAATGTGGTTAATACTCAGCAGGGAATATCAGAGTAAAAAATGTTTAAGTACATTACTCAAACAACTTTTCTAATACAGCTCAAATTTGATCAATTTGTATATTATTTGGTAAAACCCTCCAGTCGTACCATCTGCTTGAGTTTGAGGTTGGCTGCCTTGTTCTTCTCCTCCAGCTCATTGCGTTTGATGGAGAGAGACTTCTGGAGCTCCTCCACCTGCTCCACGGTCTCACGGATCTTCTGCAGACCCACGTTGAGGTGGAGCTGCTCTTCCTCCAGCTCCGAGCGCTTCTCATTGAACAGCTTCACCTGCAAGCCCACTTCTCATTTCAACTGCAAATACATCTCTCATTCTATCTGCAAGCATCTCTCATTTCAACTGCATTCACCCACAAACACATCTGTCAGTTGAACACATTCACCCACAAACCCATCTGTCAGTGAACACATTCACCCACAAACACATCTGTCATTGAACACATTCACCCACAAACACATCTCTCATGAACACATTCACCCACAAACACATATGTCAGTGAACACATTCATCCACAAACACATCTGTCATTGAACACATTCACCCACAAACACATCTCTCACTGAACACATTCACCCACAAACACATCTGTCATTGAACACATTCACCCACAAACACATCTGTCATTGAACACATTCACCCACAAACATATCTCTCACTGAACACATTCACCCACAAACACATCTCTCACTCAACACATTCACCCACAAACACATCTCTCACTGAACACATTCACCCACAAACACATCTCTCACTGAACACATTCACCCACAAACACATCTCTCACTGAACACATTCACCCACAAACACATCTCTCACTGAACACATTCACCCACAAACACATGCTTTCACTGAACACATTCACCCACAAACACATCTGTCATTGAACACATTCACCCACAAACACATCTCTCACTGAACACATTCACCCACAAACACATCTGTCATTGAACACATTCACCCACAAACACATCTGTCATTGAACACATTCACCCACAAACACATCTCTCACTGAACACATTCACCCACAAACACATCTCTCACTCAACACATTCACCCACAAACACATCTCTCACTGGACACATTCACCCACAAACACATCTCTCACTGAACACATTCACCCACAAACACATCTCTCACTGAACACATTCACCCACAAACACATCTCTCACTGGACACATTCACCCACAAACACATCTCTCACTGAACACATTCACCCACAAACACATCTCTCACTGGACACATTCACCCACAAACACATCTCTCACTGAACACATTCACCCACAAACACATCTCTCACTGAACACATTCACCCACAAACTCATCTCTCACTGAACACATGCCCCCACAAACACATCTCTCACTGAACACATTCACCCACAAACACATCTCTCACTGAACACATGCACCCACAAACACATCTCTCACTGAACACATGCCCCCACAAACACATCTCTCACTGAACACATTCGCCCACAAACACATCTCTCACTGGACACATTCACCCACAAACACATCTCTCACTGAACACATTCACCCACAAACACATCTCTCACTGAACACATTCACCCACAAACTCATCTCTCACTGAACACATGCCCCCACAAACACATCTCTCACTGAACACATTTACCCATAAACACATCTCTCACTGAACACATTCACCCACAGACACATCTCTCACTAAACACATGCACCCACAAACACATCTCTCACTGAACACATGCACCACAAACACATCTCTCACTGAACACATGCACCACAAACACATCTCTCATTGAACAGCTACACCTACAATTGCATCTGTCATCAAGACAACGTCATCCTACTCACATAGTGGTTGATGAAGTCGAGGTAGTGCCTGGGGGTGATGGCGATGGTGCGCCCCCCTCTCTTGGCCACCCTCATATTGGCCTGGTGCAGGGTCTGGTGCACGTAGACCATGGCATTGAGCACAGCGTCACGGTGCCCCGGGGGCTTGGGCAGACCCTCGTAGGCAATGGGCAGGTATTCCGGGGCGCGGTACTGTCACAAACACACACACAACATGTCATATGCTTGATTCCCATAACACTGTTTTTCATAAATCTAATAATAATGACAATGCAGTGGTGTAGAAATGTTTAAAATTCCAAATAAATGGAATTTCAACCTTAATTACGTGACAAATCTTGTGAAATGTTTTGTTATACTAATGGATTTTCAAAATGAGCTACTGAATATTCAGCTGTGAACATGCCGTTGTTGTCATAAAATGGTGAGTACATATATTTAGGATACTAGTGAATGTGAATATAGCATACCTTTGCCATTATTAAAACCGGCGTGTCAAATATTAGCATATAGTTAAAAAAAATCAACACCAGTAAATAGTATTTGTCTACATTGCAGTCCATGTAAATTAGTTGAAATGTGGTTAACATTTGTGACAAAATATTTTTCATACAAATAATTTATAGAATGTGCAAACACTGACAATGAAAAACTGCAACTTGTTCTTAGTGACAGTTGCAATTGCTGTTATCTTTTCATGCGTATTAGGATCTTTATAACAAATCTACAAGAGAAATGATCGTTGAGGAATACTCACATCACCTTTCTCGAGGTCAATCTTACTGGTGAACTCCTGCCCCACCTGGTAGAGTGCTCCATTGCTCCAGTCACCAAACCAGTTGAGAACACACCTAGACACAACACAGGTCATGCACCCTCATTCAATGTATTGAGAACACACCTAGACACAACACAGGTCATGCACCCTCATTCAATGTATTGAGAACACACCTAGACACAACACAGGTCATGCACCTTCATTCAATGTATTGAGAACACATCTTGACACAACACAGGTCATGCACCTCATTCAATGTATTGAGAACACACCTAGACACAACACAGGTCATGCACCCTCATTCAATGTATTGAGAACACACCTAGACACAACACAGGTCATGCACCCTCATTCAATGTATTGAGAACACATCTTGACACAACACAGGTCATGCACCCTCATTCAATGTATTGAGAACACACCTAGACACAACACAGGTCATGCACCCTCATTCAATGTATTGAGAACACACCTAGACACAACACAGGTCATGCACCCTCATTCAATGTATTGAGAACACATCTTGACACAACACAGGTCATGCACCTTCATTCAATGTATTGAGAACACATCTTGACACAACACAGGTCATGCACCCTCATTCAATGTATTGAGAACACACCTAGACACAACACAGGTCATGCACCCTCATTCAATGTATTGAGAACACACCTAGACACAACACAGGTCATGCACCCTCATTCAATGTACTGAGAACACACCTAGACACAACACAGGTCATGCACCCTCATTCAATGTATTGAGAACACACCTAGACACAACACAGGTCATGCACCCTCATTCAATGTATTGAGAACACACCTAGACACAACACAGGTCATGCACCCTCATTCAATGTATTGAGAACACACCTAGACACAACACAGGTCATGCACCCTCATTCAATGTATTGAGAACACACCTAGACACAACACAGGTCATGCACCCTCATTCAATGTATTGAGAACACACCTAGACACAACACAGGTCATGCACCCTCATTCAATGTATTGAGAACACACCTAGACACAACACAGGTCATGCACCCTCATTCAATGTATTGAGAACACACCTAGACACAACACAGGTCATGCACCCTCATTCAATGTATTGAGAACACACCTAGACACAACACAGGTCATGCACCCTCATTCAATGTATTGAGAACACACCTAGACACAACACAGGTCATGCACCCTCATTCAATGTATTGAGAACACACCTAGACACAACACAGGTCATGCACCTTCATTCAATGTATTGAGAACACATCTTGACACAACACAGGTCATGCACCTTCATTCAATGTATTGAAGAAACGGGATTCATCTGTGACACAACACAGGTCATGCACCTTCATTCAATGTATTGAGAACACATCTTGACACAACACAGGTCATGCACCTTCATTCAATGTATTGAGAACACACCTAAACACAACACAGGTCATGCACCCTCATTCAATGTATTGAGAACACATCTTGACACAACACAGGTCATGCACCCTCATTCAATGTATTGAACACACCTAGACACAACACAGGTCATGCACCCTCATTCAATGTATTGAGAACACACCTAGACACAACACAGGTCATGCACCTTCATTCAATGTATTGAGAACACATCTTGACACAACACAGGTCATGCACCCTCATTCAATGTATTGAGAACACACCTAGACACAACACAGGTCATGCACCCTCATTCAATGTATTGAGAACACACCTAGACACAACACAGGTCATGCACCCTCATTCAATGTATTGAGAACACATCTTGACACAACACAGGTCATGCACCTTCATTCAATGTATTGAGAACACATCTTGACACAACACAGGTCATGCACCTTCATTCAATGTACTGAGAACACACCTAGACACAACACAGGTCATGCACCCTCATTCAATGTATTGAGAACACACCTTGACACAACACAGGTCATGCACCCTCATTCAATGTATTGAGAACACACCTAGACACAACACAGGTCATGCACCTTCATTCAATGTATTGAGAACACACCTAGACACAACACAGGTCATGCACCCTCATTCAATGTATTGAGAACACATCTTGACACAACACAGGTCATGCACCCTCATTCAATGTATTGAGAACACACCTAGACACAACACAGGTCATGCACCCTCATTCAATGTATTGAGAACACACCTAGACACAACACAGGTCATGCACCCTCATTCAATGTATTGAGAACACACCTATACACAACACAGGTCATGCACCTTCATTCAATGTATTGAGAACACACCTAGACACAACACAGGTCATGCACCCTCATTCAATGTATTGAGAACACACCTAGACACAACACAGGTCATGCACCCTCATTCAATGTACTGAGAACACACCTAGACACAACACAGGTCATGCACTCTCATTCAATGTATTGAGAACACACCAAGACACAACACAGGTCATGCACCCTCATTCAATGTATTGAGAACACACCTAGACACAACACAGGTCATGCACCCTCATTCAATGTATTGAGAACACACCTAGACACAACACAGGTCATGCACCTTCATTCAATGTACTGAGAACACACCTAGACACAACACAGGTCATGCACTCTCATTCAATGTATTGTGAACACACCTAGACACAACACAGGTCATGCACCTTCATTCAATGTATTGAGAACACACCTAGACACAACACAGGTCATGCACCCTCATTCAATGTATTGAGAACACACCTAGACACAACACAGGTCATGCACCCTCATTCAATGTATTGAGAACACACCTAGACACAACACAGGTCATGCACCTTCATTCAATGTATTGAGAACACACCTAGACACAACACAGGTCATGCACCCTCATTCAATGTATTGAGAACACACCTAGACACAACACAGGTCATGCACCCTCATTCAATGTACTGAGAACACACCTAGACACAACACAGGTCATGCACCCTCATTCAATGTATTGAGAACACACCTAGACACAACACAGGTCATGCACCTTCATTCAATGTATTGAGAACACACCTAAACACAACACAGGTCATGCACCCTCATTCAATGTATTGAGAACACATCTTGACACAACACAGGTCATGCACCCTCATTCAATGTATATTGAACACACCTAGACACAACACAGGTCATGCACCCTCATTCAATGTATTGAGAACACACCTAGACACAACACAGGTCATGCACCTTCATTCAATGTACTGAGAACACACCTAGACACAACACAGGTCATGCACCCTCATTCAATGTATTGAGAACACATCTTGACACAACACAGGTCATGCACCCTCATTCAATGTATTGAGAACACATCTTGACACAACACAGGTCATGCACTCTCATTCAATGTATTGAGAACACACCTAGACACAACACAGGTCATGCACCCTCATTCCCTGTTTTTTGAACACACCTAGACACAACACAGGTCATGCACCCTCATTCAATGTATTGTGAACACACCTAGACACAACACAAGTCATGCACCCTCATTCAATGTATTTGTGAACACACCTAGACACAACACAGGTCATGCACCCTCATTCCCTGTTTTGTGAACACACCTAGACATAGCAGAGGTCATATACTCTCATTCATTCAATTGTGTACATACGTAGACACAGCAGTGGGCCGGTACCTTCAGAGTGCCAGACAGAAGGCTGAAGGGTCATACCTGTTGAAGAGGGCGGGAGAGGTGGCCGCACGGTCCTTGAGTCCCTCAGAGGACGGGTTCATTGTGAACACCACGTGTAGATTCAGCATCACCTACAAGCACAGCGACCTCACTCAGTCACACTCTCTCCTCGTGTCACGGAGCAATTAAAGCTGGCACAAGATGCTGCATAGTAAGGTTGCCCACCCTGCTGTGTCACCAGTGAGGTTGCCCACCCTGCTGTCACCAGTGAGGTTGCCCACCCTGCTGTGTCACCAGTGAGGTTGCCCACCCTGCTGTGTCACCAGTGAGGTTGCCCACCCTGCTGTGTCACCAGTGAGGTTGCCCACCCTGCTGTGTCACCAGTGAGGTTGCCCACCCTGCTGTGTCACCAGTGAGGTTGTCCACCCTGCTGTGTCACCAGTGAGGTTGTCCACCCTGCTGTGTCACCAGTGAGGTTGCCCACCCTGCTGTGTCACCCCAGTGAAGGGTTGCCCACCCTGCTTTTCACCAGTGAGGTTGTCCACCCTGCTGTGTCACCAGTGAGGTTGTCCACCCTGCTGTGTCACCAGTGAGGTTGCCCACCCTGCTGTGTCACCAGTGAGGTTGCCCACCCTGCTGTGTCACCAGTGAGGTTGCCCACCCTGCTGTCACCAGTGAGGTTGTCCACCCTGCTGTGTCACCAGTGAGGTTGTCCACCCTGCTGTGTCACCAGTGAGGTTGCCCACCCTGCTGTGTCACCAGTGAGGTTGCCCACCCTGCTGTGTCACCAGTGAGGTTGCCCACCCTGCTGTGTCACCAGTGAGGTTGCCCACCCTGCTGTGTCACCAGTGAGGTTGCCCACCCTGCTGTCACCAGTGAGGTTGCCCACCCTGCTGTGTCACCAGTGAGGTTGCCCACCCTGCTGTGTCACCAGTGAGGTTGCCCACCCTGCTGTGTCACCAGTGAGGTTGCCCACCCTGCTGTGTCACCAGTGAGGTTGCCCACCTTGCTGTGTCACCAGTGAGGTTGCCCACCCTGCTGTGTCACCAGTGAGGTTGCCCACCCTGCTGTGTCACCAGTGAGGTTGCCCACCCTGCTGTGTCACCCTGCTGCTTTTCAGCTGTCTCATCAAATATTTTCCAAACTTGCTGCACGCAGGAATTTTTCATGTTCATACTTTCAATGAACTCTTGATTTAAAACTAATGTTCTTCACCACTTAATTAAACAAAGACTGCATGATAACAGTGATAAACCTAATATGTTCGTCACATCACAGATTATATAACATTAACCTTTCAACATTGTTAAATAACATGCACACATGTTATCTTTAAAAATTACTCACGCCACCTACTTACACTACATGCTTATTACAGATGAACAAGTAAACACACTTGGTTCACGAAGGACGTGGAAGAGTTTTAACATTAACCTGTACTAAAACGGAGAGTTGTTCCTTTCGCTTCCACCAGGGCACCCACCTGTTCGGTGAACCACTTGTACAGCTCCTCCTGGGAGTCAAGCATCAGCCCCTCTCTCACTGCGCCCTCCTTACACTGGGTCATCAGGGTCGTGTACTCATCACCCTCAAACAACCCCGGCACTTCACCGTTGGCTAGCAGCGTATTCATCCGCTCGAGGAAGCTCGAATCGAGCACATTCGATTCATCCATGATGAAGCAGACCTTCTCACTCTGCGAGAGAAGGTAGCAGCATTTCACAGAGCTTGGCTTATGAGAAACGATTCACACAACAGAAAGGAACTTTTTGTCTATTTTGTTATCTCTTACATATGATATATATATATATATATATATTACATTACATTACCAAAAGGCAACTTAAAAATGAAACATTTTATTAGAATGATTTCAAGCATGAATATTTCAGTTTTTAATAACATCTTATAATGATCTTTCTTTATTATCATCCCTTCATCCCAGACTCTCTGTTATTACTCTCTGTAATATCTACATACAATCATACTTAATCTAGCTGACAATTACTACACTTACTCAAATTCAAAACTGAAGTGTTAAATCTGGATATTTTCTCAAAGTCCCATACAGATTACATCACAAACCAACTGGGACACACATAATTATTTCCCCGTGCACTGCCACATTCAAGAAGAAAAATCTGTTTTTATTTGACCCAAACATTTCCCTGTCAAACACTAACAATAATAGAAATAGATAAACTTGCGGTAAACATGATAAACTGTATGACAAATAAGAAAACGTAGAATCAGGACAGGTTCCTCCTGTGCTATTAGCCGCTATTGAGAAGCCATGAAATTGAGTGACACCCACCCGACATCCAGCGCGTCTGAGGACCCCACGCAGGTCCTCGTCAAAGTCCTCTGCGGTGTACTTGTTGTGGACCTTCACCTGGAAGACGCTGAGACCAATGATCCAGGCAACGAAGCGTGACAGGGTTGTCTTGCCCGCCCCGCTCACTCCTATCAGCAGCAGGTGGCCCTGGGGCTGGCGGAAGATGCGGTCAATGCGCAGCACGTGCTCCAACACCTCGTCAAACAGCACCAGGGGCACGTCCAGCTCCTCCTCATAGAACACCTACACGGGGCAGAGGTCAGGAGGGGTGACCAAGACAGGTATGGATATGTTGTGTGGCGTCCTGTCCTTACAACTGCGCAAAATGCTTTACATTTCAACCCAGCAGGCCTGTGCATCCAGTCACCAGCCTGACCTCTCTGAGAAGTGTTTAGTCAATCACCAGCCTGACCTCTCAGGGAAATGTTTAGTCAATCACCAGCCTGACCTCTCAGGGAAATGTTTAGTCAATCACCAGCCTGACCTCTCTGGGAAGTGTTTAGTCAATCACCAGCCTGACCTCTCGGAGAAATGTTTAGTCAATCACCAGCCTGACCTCTCAGGGAAGTGTTTAGTCAATCACCAGCCTAACCTCTCAGGGAAGTGTTTAGTCAATCACCAGCCTGACCTCTCAGGGAAATGTTTAGTCAATCACCAGCCTGACCTCTCTGGGAGTAGTCAGCTCCCTATGAGAAATTTAGTCAATCACCAGCCTGACCTCTCTGGGAAGTGTTTAGTCAATCACCAGCCTGACCTCTCTGAGAAGTGTTTAGTCAATCACCAGCCTGACCTCTCAGGGAAATGTTTAGTCAATCACCAGCCTGACCTCTCGGGAAATGTTTAGTCAATCACCAGCCTGACCTCTCGGAGAAGTGTTTAGTCAATCACCAGCCTGACCTCTCAGGGAAGTGTTTAGTCAATCACCAGCCTGACCTCTCAGGGAAGTGTTTAGTCAATCACCAGCCTGACCTCTCAGGGAAATGTTTAGTCAATCACCAGCCTGACCTCTCTGGGAAGTGTTTAGTCAATCACCAGCCTGACCTATCGGAGAAATGTTTAGTCAATCACCAGCCTGACCTCTCTGGGAAGTGTTTAGTCAATCACCAGCCTGACCTCTGGGAAGTGTTTAGTCAATCACCAGCCTACCTCTCGGGAAGTGTTTAGTCAATCACCAGCCTGACCTCTCAGGGAAGTGTTTAGTCAATCACCAGCCTGACCTCTCAGGGAAGTGTTTAGTCAATCACCAGCCTGACCTCTCAGGGAAGTGTTTAGTCAATCACCAGCCTGACCTCTCAGGGAAATGTTTAGTCAATCACCAGCCTGACCTCTCAGGGAAGTGTTTAGTCAATCACCAGCCTAACCTCTCAGGGAAGTGTTTAGTCAATCACCAGCCTAACCTCTCAGGGAAGTGTTTAGTCAATCACCAGCCTAACCTCTCAGGGAAATGTTTAGTCAATCACCAGCCTGACCTCTCTGGGAAGTGTTTAGTCAATCACCAGCCTGACCTATCGGAGAAATGTTTAGTCAATCACCAGCCTGACCTCTCAGGGAAGTGTTTAGTCAATCACCAGCCTGACCTCTCAGGGAAGTGTTTAGTCAATCACCAGCCTAACCTCTCAGGGAAGTGTTTAGTCAATCACCAGCCTGACCTCTCAGGGAAGTGTTTAGTCAATCACCAGCCTGACCTCTCAGGGTTTATTGAAGCATTCGTGTTTAGTCAATCACCAGCCTAACCTCATCAGGGAAGTTTAGTCAATCACCAGCCTAACCTCTCAGGGAAGTGTTTAGTCAATCACCAGCCTAACCTCTCAGGGAAGTGTTTAGTCAATCACCAGCCTAACCTCTCAGGGAAATGTTTAGTCAATCACCAGCCTAACCTCTCAGGGAAGTGTTTAGTCAATCACCAGCCTAACCTCTCGGGAAGGTTTAGTCAATCACCAGCCTAACCTCTCAGGGAAGTGTTTAGTCAATCACCAGCCTAACCTCTCAGGGAAGTGTTTAGTCAATCACCCGCCTAACCTCTCAGGGAAGTGTTTAGTCAATCACCAGCCTAACCTCTCAGGGAAGCGTTTAGTCAATCACCAGCCTGACCTCTCTGGGAAGTGTTTAGTCAATCACATTGATTAGTTTATTTGTACATTCGTGTTTGTTCACTGCCAACACTCAGTCAGACAATCTTGTGAAAAGAGCAATGTGGAATTAGAGCACTTTCCTCAAGATGTCAAATGACACTGGCACAATTTTAATAAAAACGTAAATACCCTAATGTAAATCTACACTGAATGAATATTTTGTTCAGTAACATCCTAACCTTGATCTTGAGCCTGGCCTTGACCCACGGACCTTTGGTATGGTCGTGACGTACAACCTCGATCCTTGCCTTGAGCCTGGCCCTGACTTTCAGACTGTTAGTCTAGTTTTGACATATTGACCTTGACATACTGACCTTGAGTCTGGCCTTGACATAGTCCCGCAGTTCCTCCTGGTCGACGGGGACATAGTCCTTCGACAGCCAGTTGCTGTAGAGGATTGGACGCTTCAGGGCCTCCTGTCGGTTGATGTTTGGGAAATGCTTCACGGCTATTTTGTTAACATTCTCATTTGTCCACAATCGTTCCTCATCTTCCACAAGTCTGGCAAAGGAAAACAACAGCACTTGTTTCTTTTGCTTCAGTTGCTATGTAGCTAATATTGGAAGCAGAATATTACACTGTTTTAATCTTTAGTTCATTATAATTGTTCAAACATATACATACATATATATTATACGCACATATATATCATCATGCTGTCGGTCGTGATGCGACAAAGACTGCTGCCATCACTTGGCTATTGCTCTCCATTTATCTCTCTGCTGTGAGAGTGATGTCCATGAGTTGGTGTGTATGTCACACACATGCACGCACGCACGCACGCACGCACGCACGCACGCACGCACGCACGCACGCACGCACGCACGCACGCACACACACACACATAATTATATACATAAATATTATGTGTGTGTTCTGTGTTTATTTGGGGATAAAACAATATGTGTTAAGTGTTAATAAAATTAGTTCTATCTATTTCGATTAAGTCAGCCATGATACAAGCTGAAAAGTGGCCAGTCTAGTGAAAGGAACTATTCTGAAACCCCTATTCTGCCCTGTATTTATGTGACATTGGATATAAAGAAAAAGCCTCGTCTCAACATGTTCCTAACAAGTGCCGTTGTCCAGAACACAACGATTTCAATGACCAAAACAATGACATCAGAATAACACCACATCTGCATGCACATACGAATTCACCCACCCACCCACTCACTCACACGCCCCCCATCGTACCTGTCTTGGAAGAGGCGCAGAGCCTCGTGGGCCCAGATCCTCACGAGGCCTTCGACGGAGAGTGTCTCGAGAGGCCGCAGAGCCTCGCAGATGCCTCGCACCCAGCGTGTCATCTCACGAGGACTGTAGATGTAGTGGGGCTGCATCTCCTGGGTGAACTTCTCCTGTCAACACAATACAGCGGTCAGTTTACTGGCACCACCTTACACGTCAAGTGAAGTAAAGGTCAGTTCTTATACAATCCAGTGTCCAGTCGTTTGGATGGATCAGAGCGTTATTTTAATTAACTCTCTCAATTTTCTGGGAAGCTGATTCCTATATATTCATTTCCTGGAATTCAGTCTATAGCCAGGTAGTCATTCCTACATCAGTGCATCCTTAGATATATTAAGTTTCCCCGGCTGTGGTCCAGTATGCTTTGCAGCAATAGAGAATTATATTCATCACAAACAACAGAGCATTATGTGAGGCAAAAGTAGGTTTGGTCCACGAACCTGTGACATCAGGTAGAACTCGACCATGGCACTGGTGAGAGGGTCCGCATAGGAGCGCAGACTAGGCACGAGACGCAGCATGGCACGGTTGAATGTACCGTAGATCTGTGTCAGGGATACCTTGCCTGGGTAGTCGACATATACCACTGGCACATGGCGCAGGAACCTAGAGTACAGACACAGTCATAGAGACCCTGTCATTGAGTAGTTGACGACTCAACACATACGAGTGACACTCAGATGACATCGCCAGGTTAGGAAAATAATGTATCCAACTGAGTTGTTACCAGTAATTTTAGTCACAAGAAACTTGACTGAATTCTTGAACTATTTTAGCCATATCATCAGAGTGTTTATCATTGCATGAACAGGGTGAGATGAGAAATCAAGGAAGCCTCCATCAAGAGACAACATCCGCGGGAAAGTGCACGAACCTGTGGGAGAGGGGTTTGCGGCCAGGGTCAGTTGGGGGGTTGCAGGCCCCCACAAATTGGATGTTCTCAAACTTGACCCACACCTGGTCTGAGGTGCGGTAGAAGCCACCATGTTCCACAATCTGGCGCAGGAACGAGATCACTCGCTGGGTGCCTGCAAACATCGCAAGTCCTTGTCACACGTATCATCATCACAACAGCCACCAGATCTGTGTCATATGTCAAGGCCAGACAGACATATAAATCTACGGTCCAGTCAGTCCTATGCTACTGTCTAATTTGTTGGGGTGGAAGCTTATCAGTTAAGAATAGAGTGCTGCTAGATCATGTAGTACGGTCAGCCAGCAAAACCATTGGCTCGACACTCCCTACAGTGGATGAACTCTACGAAACATGTATGATGAAAAAAACAAGGGACATCTTAAAGGACACTTCTCACCCATTGCACGAATTCTACTATGTTGCACAATCTGGTTGTAGGTACATTTCTGAAAGAACACGGTTATTGTATTGTATTGTATTGTATTGTATTGTATTGTATTGTATTGTATTGTATTGTATTGTATTGTATTGTATTGTATATTAGACAAACATGATTATTTTTTATTTATTCAAATCGTGAAACTTTTTTCAAATTACAGAATAGCTGTTTGCCGTGCATAACATATGGTGAAATCTTTTAGCTAGATCACCCTTTGCCATGATCAGAAATAACATGTTCATCATGTCTGGTAAAATTAACTAGTTTCATATTTCTTAAATCACGACAAGCATAGAGTTGTCATGGACATAAAGAAGGCAAGCAGCTAGGGCAGCGAGGCAGGATGTGAAAAATGAAGTCAAGCGCAGACACCGACACACACTGCTAGGTGTATGTCAGTGGGGAGCGGTGGTCGCACGGTAGAGCACCGGACTATCAATTGAGGGGACGGTGGTTCAATCCCACCTGCCGCCGTCTCGAAACTTAGGCAATTTCATTGACCTCACATTGCCTGTGTCTTTTGGAAAGCACTCTAAAAGTCCCTTCTATTTGGTGGGGAAAATAAAAGATCCCACACAGGGGTAAATGTGTAACCTGTGGTGAACTCACTAATTCTAGAGAAGGACAACTCTGAAAACCACTGACAATAATGGTCAGCAAGTTAATGGAAGAAGAAGAAGATGTCCACTCACCGTATTTGTCCATGTCAGGGAGGTTGATCTCGTCGCAGAAGAGAACGAGCCACTTGTTGAGTTGGATGGGTGACAGCACCATGCCGTTGGGTGTCTTACGATACTCACAGTAGTGGTCAAATGTCTTCAACATCAGCTCAGGTGTTGTTGCGCTTGAGAAGTTCAGGCCAACCACCTACAGACCATCCCGAGTGATCGCAGCAGTGAGACGGTGTGACAAGCACTAGGACAACTGTACAGTTAGATTTAGTTAACAACATGTTCCTTTTGAAAATAATTTATCCACGGGCCAGTGACAAGGCTACAGCACCAACACAATTCACTGCAATTACAGGACAATAAAACTACACATTTTAAATATTATATTTGCAGTTGAATCCAATCTCAAGGCTAGGCCTCAGACTGCACTATTAAACACATTAGTGCAACAACTTTTGTGCCGAGTTTAAAAATAACTAATTTAAATAATTCCCAACTTTTTCTGACGAAAATGTAATTTTCTCTAACAATACTGTAATTTTTCCTAATGAAAAAAATACTTCCTGCAACGAAACATATTGTTCCGACAATTGTATTCCAACTTCTCTACAGCCACTTAATCCACATTTTAAGTAAAATTTATATTTTAAAATATACAACGACACACTTACAGAGTTATATTTTCTTTGGAACAACATTTCTCATAAGGCTAGCTAATTATGAAAATTGCATTTACAAGACATAAACAAAATATGAAATTTTCCAAAATTTCATCAGATAAATCAAATTCTACCTTCCTGTGAGGGCTACGTGTGAGGGTCAGAAACAGGACAGGGCGACTTACCTCGAGGTCGGGAAGGGCCCGGAGGGCACTGAAGAGGGTCATGGTCTTGCCTGACCCAGGGGGACCACACAGCACCATGGGTTTGTGTTCCGCCAGCCACGTGTACAGCAGCGACTCATGGCGCACTGTGTCAATGGTCGGGATCACAACGTCTGGTGCTGCCACCTTGTGGGTCTCCACCTCGACCTGCGGCACCCTGGATGACCACATGGTCCATTCTCCTTGCACAGATGGCTGTAACAGAAACAATGTGACGTCAAAACAAGGATGCCTATAGATCTGTGTTGACGTGACATCATTAGGGTGACTGACATCAAGAAGGTGTCAGTTTTGTCACATTTGTACAAGCACTGTATCTCCCCTGCGTAAGATATATTGTAACCTAAACCCTACATACAGAGTACATGTAGTCTTAAGGCGAGATATGGGAGCTAGATAGGATATTTTTTTGAAATGCATAATTCATATATTTTTTTCTCTCCAGGTTGTAAGGAAGCTTTTTCTTAATAAAAAATGTATGGGGATTTTTTCTGCCAGACCCCCCGTTTCCATGGCAATAAAGAAAATGGCCGCCAAATGATAGAATTTATAGCGTATCTAGAAAAGAACAACACTTTGGAAGTAAAGCTGACATGGCCATGTGGTTTGGATTGCTGTGTTCTTCTTGATATACTCTACAATCTGTATAAAAAACATTTCAACTTTTTTTAATATTTATATTTTAATTTGAATTTTATTTTTTTCCCTTTCAAAATGCGACATTTTTCAATACTTTTTTATTGATTGCTACAAAGATAAAACAAAAAATCAAAATGTTTTTTATACAAATTGTAGAGAATATAAAGGAGAACACAACAATCCAAACTGGGTTAGTGTATCTTGTTTACTTCCAGAGTGTTGTCGATTTATGTGGACAAAAATATGATTTTCTGTAAACGGCCGTCAAAGTTTACACTATAATAATGTGAATAATAATGATTGTAAACATGCAAAACAATATATAAAAGTGTTTGTTTATCATCCAACACTTATGCATGCATAACAAGCAATATTAGAAATGAATTACTCCCACACAATTTACAAAATTTAGAATTTTAGAAATGTAATGGTAATTTGAATTATTACTGCAAACGCCAAAAGGCAATGTGAGGCAGCTAAATAGGGTATTTTTTTAATTTAATAATTTGGGCAAACTTATCTATCCAGTTAGAACGGGTATGTCATTGGGAATAAAAAATGTGTGGAACTTTTTTCACTCGGACCCACCGTTGCCATGGTAACCAAACAAAATGGCCACCATAATGGTTAAATATTGCAAATTTTGTGCACCGTACCCAGTCATTACTGCAGAACATACCATGATAATTCTTTCACTGTCCTATTTAGACTACTTTGTACTACACAACTACAACGAGATATTTGGAATATTACATAATTTTATATTTTTTTATATAAGTATACATTTTGCAAAATACTTAAGAATATTTTTTACAAATATCTTGTTGTAGTTGCATGAAGAAAGTAATACAGAATGCAATAATATAAACATCATTAGCATAGCTAGTATACTTCCAGAGATGCATGGAGTCTAAGTTCGGAAAAATGCATTTTCTGCAAATGGCCGTCAAAGCTTGAATAACAATTTGGCAATGTTTTAAAGAAAATATGTTGTTACTATTAATATTGCAAAGTTTAAAATATTCTGTTATACATCTGGTATCTTCACTGAGGATGGATAGAGCAAGTAGAAAGTTGTTTCAAAATTATTCACTTGCTCTCAAGTCATATGCAGTTTGTGCCTAGTCACGTCGTATTATGTATGGTATTTCAGCAACTCTGACTTTGTTCACCAAGACCTAAAAATGTATTAACTATGTTTGTTATAGTCTCAGGAACAGTTAAAACATTACCAAACAGGAACACAGTCAATAGCATTAACAACTGCATGATGAGGGCAATGACATGGATGTTAGGACCAGACACTGAGCTGACAGGAGCAAGTTTCGACTGAAGAACAGCTGTAGCGTGTCCTTGATTGCGAGAAGTCATGGCAGTTTCAAGTGTTGGTGATGAGTTTGTGTCACCAATTTCTGCATAATCATTTTAGGACATGAACTGTAGTAACAAAGCAAAACCTCTGCAATCATCCCTGCAAGAACTCAAATGCAGCACTTTGGCAAAGGGGACAATCCACCGTCTGAAGAAGGATCAAGCACCACGGAGGAGATGAAGCCGAAGTGAAATATGTATCAATAAAATGAATTTGTCTAATGGAATGTAAATGTACTATGCATGCATGTGTTTGTATGTGTGTGTGTATGTAAAAAAAACACACACACATTGTAAACAATATAATTAGCATATGATTATGAGGTACCATTTAGTAATAAATAATTGTATTTATTACTAACTTAATTATATTGAAAAATTCATAGACCATAACTGTGAGGCTGAAGTCTAACAGCTAAGTAATAACTCACATAAACCATAGCCATGTACCCGAATTTTCTAACTTGTTTACTCCAAAAGATAAAACCCAAAGATACTGACTGATAACACACCAGCCAAATTGATCAACAATTGCAACTAACAATTCTGCAAATACTCTGATCCATTCCAATAAGTAAACACAACACCCAAGTTGTCAGAGAGTTTGGCCATGCTGCAAACGCCACCAACGACCCCCGGCCGTCGGCGCTAAGCTGTCGCCTGCAACGTATATGCCTATGCACGGCTGCGTGCTACGGAAATAATCTCTAACACCGTTCGATATCCGTCTTCCCCGCCGCCCTTGGGCGCCGCCGTCGGCATCGTGGCCGTCGACGCCAAGCTGTCGTCTACGGTGATTACGTACGGCTGCATTTCCATCGAAACACGCCGTTTCGCCGCCGAAAAGTCCCGTTTCGCACGTGGGTCCCGCACTTGTGCGGCTTTCCATTTCTTTCTCTGACTAAATTCACGCCTTGCGGCAAATTTATAACGTTTGGCAGCGACAGGATCCACACAAATGTCGTCGAAACTCTAGTTAGACGCCATCTTGTTTATATTCGGAAATGGCAACATGGTGAATTGTGGGATACGCGCCACGCCTTATATGGAATTATCCAGGTCACCGCAGGTCACGCACATAGCGGAACTCGCCGATGCTGACGTGTCATAACGGCGAACGCCAAATAAGGAGATAGTCGGTCGAATTGAGCTTGCGTTTATTAGGATTTCCCGTAAATACAGGTCAAAGGGCGGGGATGCCGTCTACGCAAGCAGTTAGAGGACATATTGGCGGTTCTATTCGTACCAAACAACATGGCGAACGGTGAATGTACGGTGGCGTTACTAAGGTCTAAACATCGCGTATTTTCCAACACATCCTGCGTCTTCAAAAATAAAACAGATTTAATAATTCATAGGGAATCATTTTATTATCGCAAAAAGGTCATTTAGAGGTATGTAATTGTTATAAAAGTGAACCTTATTGATAGAAGACATACAAAAGTATTAGAAAACGGCAAAAACACGTTTTTTTATTTTTTTTCGAAAAACGTCATTTGAGCTGCCGTATCCTGCCTTAACCTCGCTGCATACATAACTTGTCAGTGCCCCTAAACATTTCTTCTAGTAGATCCCGTAAACAAAAACAACTGATCAATAGGTTACGGAATATATTGTTCCTGGCTCCAAGATTTTGTTATTTTGTAAGAAAACATCGTACATTTCAAACTATGCTCCAAAGTAAGTGAATTTCTTATAAAAATGATCAATAGGTTTTTACGTTTCTCAACATTCATAAAATTACATGTTATATATGACACCAGTGAGAATTTCCAATATGATCACTGAAATGAAGTCAGAACACGTTAATACTTTGGCTATGGTGGTTGGCAGCGTGATCATGAGACACGACCATCTATAACGGACTCCTTGGCAGCAAGTGTGCAATGTGTAAGTGGTACGCAAAAGTGGGACTCAATGCAAAGAAATAAAATGTAAACTGTGGACCAGACACAACACGGTCCACAGTCTGGAGTTTGCCTTTTCCTGGTCACCAGTATTTTGAAGATCATTGTTGGATTCAGTGAGCACACATCAGAGTAGTGTAAACCCAATGGACGCCCACTTGCTGCTACACTGGTGGGTTTGTATAAAATACACAGTGTTGGTCGTGTTTACTGGAAATTGAAATGAGCAGCAGACATAGCGTTCAACGCACCCACTGCTGTCAGTTGACACTGCAGCCTCTCAAGGAATTTGCCCTGAGAAAACAGTTAAGTTCTTAGACAGTGTAGCATCCAATCCTCAGGACTGCCCAAACTGCTTTACACTTTACATCCCCGGCAGACCTGTTCAATCGAACGCCACCTCGACTTCACTGGGAAGCATCAAGCCACACTGTAATTAATGCGCGAGGTCTTTTTGTATACAAATATCCACCACTGTCTATAGCCAGGTACTCATTCATACAGCCGAGTGAACTGGAGCAGTGTAGAGTGAAAAACATGCCCAAGGTCTGCTGCCGCCACTGTGCCACTGTGCCACTGTGCCACTGCACTACTGCTAAAAGTTGCTGCTGAAGAAAGAAGAGGAGGAACTTACCTCGAAGTCGATGAGTGAGGTGCCAGTGGTGGAAGGCAGAGGGATGGTGGTCATGCTGCTGATGAAGTCTGCCAGTTCCTGGCGCACCTTGAGACGACTGTCTCCTGACATGGCCCACAGACACGCGTACACCAGAGCCTTGGGGACGTAGCGCTCCAGCTGGTCTTGCTGCAGTCATACAGGCAGGACATGGTCAATTCACAATAACAATGGCGTCTTGTGTCACAGCGTCATCCACATGCCACATGCCACATATGGTGCCGTTACAGATGTCACAACAAAGTGTTAAGTGTTGATAAAAAAATGTGTTTATTATTACTCACTTCTATGAATAATTAAAATAATTCTTGTACATATTCTATTTTATCTGATTCTGGATTCCAATCGTGTCATGATGTTGCGAACTTGAAGTTTCAGAAGCAGCCTGCCTTCATTACTTGTAAATTTACCCAACTGGTCAGTCAAGTTTATACTATACACAAACCCGCTGGAATGCAGGCTTAAGTGAACGTGTGAACACGAGTGTGAGTGAGTGTGTCTGTCCTCACCTGCATGGGGAAGTCAGCGTGACTGTTGTTGTAGGCCAGCACGTTGCGCACAGCCTGGTTGAGCAGACTGAAGAGGGTGCCCAGGGCACGCAGGCGCGTGAAGTCCATCACATGGTCTAGACCCATCGCAAACTCGAGACACTTGGACACAAGACCACTCGACCCAAAGTACGGCTGTAGCAGGGTGCAACAGTCTCTCTGCACCTGGTGTACACATACATGACACATGTGAGAAGGAATGAAAGCGGGCGGGAGGGAGGGAGGGAGGGAGGGAGGGAGGGAGGGTGTGGGTGGGGTGGGGTGGGGTGGGTGGAGTGGAGTGGGTGGGTGGTGGGTGGAGTGGAGTGGAGTGGAGTGGAGTGGAGTGGAGTGGAGTGGAGTGGAGTGGAGTGGAATGGAATGGAGATGGAATGGAATGGAATGGAATGGAATGGAATGGAATGGAATGGAATGGAATGGAATGGAATGGAATGGAATGGAATGGAATGGAGATGGAGTGGAAAGAGGAGAGAAAATAGAAAGAGCTATATGGCAATATAAGTTATTATACATACACCGAATCCTTTAAAAATGTAATGTGAAACGACACTTCTACTAGACCACTAATACTGAAAAATAAAAATCAGTACCTAAATAACAATCACCTGACATCACTACTTTCGAAGTGTTCACAAGCTTTTTAACTTTCTGAATAGCAATGACAAAAAGGTGTATAGCATGTGAATAAGCTTAATTGTTTAAAACACAACCTTATAACAGTGATAGATAACACTAACTATTGGTGCTGTATTACTGTACTGGTCAGAAACAACTTTGCTTTTCTTAAAAAAATATTTCATTTTGCCAACAACCTTAACTGCAGGAAGTCAAAAGTGAGATTTCAGTGGGGTTGATTTGTGAGTGGGGCAAACTTGACCTGCGTGCAATATTCCAATTAGTAGCAGGGGGACAACCTACCTGGATTGTTGGGGAGAGTTCGTCCTCCTTGCGCTCCGTGCCCTTTCCCCGGGAGATCCAGCTCATGTCCTCCTCCCCTTCCTCCACGGGGATCTCCCTCAGCCGCTGCAGGTAGTTCTCAAAGATCATCTCTGTGGAGAGGACGTCCTCACTAAACCACACCATGCCACAGCGGCTCACTGTGGCCAGAGTCGCATAGCGCAGGTCCTCCACTTCAAACATGATGCGCACCTACAGTCCAATGCAGAAAGTATGTCAGTGGTTACAGCGCAACTTAGAAAGTCTGTCAGACTTCACAGTGTAACGTGGAAGCACTGTTAGTGGTTACGGTGTAACGCAGTCTATAAGGGGTTACATTGTAATATAGAACGTCTGTCAGAAGTTACAGTGTAACACAGAAACCCTGTCTGATGTTACAGGTGAGACAGAAATTATGCAAGTAGTTATTTCGTAACACAGAAAATCAGTCAGTGGTTATTGAATGGTTTATTGTAGTATAGTTTAACTTACTTTTGAGCTTGTCAGAGGTTGTAGTGCAACACAGAAGGTATGCTGATGGTTACAGTTAAAATTATAATATCTGTCATTATTATAGTGCAATGCAAAAACACTGTCGTTATAGTGACAATATATCCAAAGTTTGAAACAACTTGCAGACAGCTCTGGTCTGTCGGCTCAAAAAACATATCTTTTTATTATTACCTATCCTCCATAAGTTATCAGTTAGTTATTTCATGCACCTATCGATAGATTTAGCATTGTTCACGCTCATGAAAATGCTTAATCTTTTAGTTTTGACTGCCACTGAATCCACTGAACTAGAATTTAACTAAGATACCGGCACTTAAATTACTGGGAACACAGAATAATTATATTATTATTATAACTGAGAAACTCTGTCACTGCATCACAGAAAGTCTGTCGGTGCATTGAAACAGCAGCCCAGAATGGAAGTTGTCGGTCAGAAATATGTATTGTAAATTATGAAACAAGTTGATTTCTGATTCACTTCTGAGTGGATCACAAAGACATCTGCGGGGACTACACAGAGGGAGCCACCTACATTTGGAGGTATTCCGAGTCGTTCTCCGTTCGGCAAAGTCAGCAGTTTGTTGTCATCCAACACAGAGTTCAAGTTCTCCACCCACTCCGGGTCCACGTCTCCATCAAAGATGATCCACTGGCGCTTGCCGATCTCTCCACGCACGTTGTCAATGATCCTGTGATGTTGACGATCCATATGTCACCCTTACATTTGTTTCTAATACACAGTATTGTCAATGATCGTGTAATGCTGATGATCCATACAACATATTCACATTTGTTACTAACACACAACACTGACAATGATCCTGTAAAGCTGAAGACCTAAAGTTCATGTTTGTTTTCTATAAACAAACATTTTGTCAATAATCCTGTAATAGTGGCAATCACCATTTCACTTTCACGTTATCAATAATTCTATAATTCTGCAATACTGGAGGATCTACATGTTGCATTATTATTTGTTTCTAACATACACAATAGTCTTAACATTCTTATGCAATAAAAACAGCGTTTTCGTTAATCCAACAAACACACAAAATTCTTACTTCCGCTGTCGATTATTAATAAACTTTAAAAGTACTTAAAACCACACGTGGAAAGTCTAAAATGTTGACTTACTTTCTGAGAATATGTGTAAAGAGTCCATCAGTCCACTCGCGAGTGTTTGGGTCGAGGTTTCCATACAACGCATCCTTAGAGATGGACTAAAGACACAGAACAGCCACATCAACATCTACACAACTCACACATCAAGACAGTATTCTAAAGAACAACACAATGCATAAGTCAAGCAGACACAATTACATATGGTATACTACCACATTGCACCGTATCTGATGAATGCCTAAATCAAAAAATATATATCCCAGTATTTATACACTATCCTGGCAAGGATGTTTTCATTTGTCATGGTTTATAATATATGCAGAAACAGCATCATGAAGTTTAAATTTTTCATTGACAGTAAAAATTGCAGAACAGAAAAATGGTGAATAAAACTGACAGAACTGACAAAGAAAATTTTAGACAATCAATGAAAGGGGCAGCAGTAGTGTACCTTGGGGTCAATGACATGAGCCACCCCCTCCACCCCTTCCAGCCTCTCAAGGGCCTTGAGTAGCACTGACCAGGCGGCACTCTTGCCACTGCCACTCGGCCCCACCATCATGAGGCCGTGGTGGATCTGTGCGATCTGGTGCAACTGTAGGATCTACAACAACAACACAATGACACTGTGTACACAACATCTCATGTTTACTACCTCCCAAGGCTGGGGTCAAAAGTACTGCTACCCTCTAGTAACGTTTTTTTATACATTCTTGAGCATCTGAAATGACAAGTACTTGGTCACTTCTACTTAATAAACTTTAAGTAGATATCATGAGTACAGATACAATCATTATTATTGCACTGTTTTCTCCTATGGTGAACAAACTTGACCAACATTCAACCTCACAGTCCAGGATTCGAACCCAGGTTCGCTTAGTCGAGATTCTGAAGCTCTAGCCACTACGCCACTACGTCCGACGTACCTTATCGACCCACGGCCCGCCCAGTTCACCGCCCTCGCCGTACACCAGGTAGCGCTCCTTGCAGATCTGCTTGATCTCCTTGCGCAATTTCTCGCGTTCGCTGGGCGTGTACTGGATGCCGGGGAATACGTCAGTGAGCAAACTGTTGAGCAACGGGATGTCTTCAGCCACCAGCTTTGGCACCATCGTCTCCATGACACTCTGGATGAGTATCTACAACACACAAGAGTATCTCTGACCCATATGTACGCAGGTGAGTATTACTGACGCTGGTGGTTATTTACAGTTTCTCTAGTACCAACAGACACAGGTATTTCATTGAGACTGATGAGTATATATACTTACAATGACAGATGTCACATACGAATGACTGTCACATACAAGAGTATCATTGACACTGAGTATCTACAGGATACGTGACACCTACCGACAAAAGAGAGTATCGCTGACACTGTTATCTATAGCACACAAGTAACACATTATACATGTACTTAATAGAGAGCATCAGTGTTACTTATGAGCATCTAAACACACAGAGCAGTACCTGTGACACTGTGCATATGCATACATGAAAAACAGCATCAGCTGCAGTGACATCTACAGACAGTAGATCACCACATAACTTGATTCTCCTTGTAGGCAGACCATACACAACCTTGCTTCATTTCAAACATGTCCACGTCACTATCGACTTACTGATCGAACATTCGCATAAACCTTTCCAGCTTCGATCATCTAGTTCTGATTTACTTTTTGTCCCTAAAGTCAATACTAGTACTGGGACTAAGGCTCTTGCTGTGGGAGCGCCTACTCATTAGAATATGCTTCCTTCTGGAATAAAATCAGCTGGAAATCTTGCTAAATTACGCCATCATTTAAAAAACATTACTCTACAACCTTACCTATCCACCATAGCTCCCTGGCGCACCAATCACTCTGATGACAACTGGAATTGTTTATTGACTCCGAGATCGATTAACCCTTTGCGTTGATGCGCCTCTGAGCTTGGTTTATAACGCAATAGAAGTTATCTAAATATTATAAATTCTTCAACACAAACATGCCTTATTTTGTTTGCGTGCCTACAGTCACACTCCTCCGTCTCACCTCCTGCTCCGGGAGCTGTTTGGCTATGGCAGCCTCGTCCACCGGCTGTCGCTGCTCCACCAGTCCCTCCTTGATGTAGGCGATGCGTTCTCTCTTGATGTTACCCGCACTCACCAGCACACTCTTGAGGGCTCGCAGCCCAAAGTCATAATGCGACTGGGGGGACAGCTGCTCGTCACACAACCTACAAAACATGACACTCACTGTCAGCACCCTGTCAGCAGTCTCCTGTCAGCATTCTATTGTCAGCAGTCTACTGGCAGCCATCTACTGTGTGCAGCTTCTCAGCAGTCTCCTGCAGTCTCCTGTCAGCAGTCTATTGTCAGCAGTCTACTGCCAGCTGTCTCCTGTCAGCAGTCTACTGCCAACAGTCTCCTGTCATCACAGCAGTCTATTATCAGCAGTCTACTGTCAGCAGTCTCCTGTCAGCAGTCTCCTGTCAACAGTCTGATGCCTGCAGTATCGTGTCAGCAATCTACTGTCAGCAGTCTATTGCCACCAGTTTCCTGTCAGCAGTGTCCTGTCAGCAATCCCCTGTCAGCACTCTACTGTCACCAGTCTCCGGTCAGCAGTCTCCTGTCAGCACTCTACTGTCACCAGTCTCCAGTCAGCGATCTATTTTCAGCACTCCATCATCAGTACTGTCAGCAGTATTTGTCAGGTCTCTATTGTCAGAATTCCTTTATCAGCACTCCATCAGCACTCCACCATGACAGCATGACACTCTGTCAGCACTATAACTATTCCTCAGCACTATGATACAGATAAGTAAATGTCTTGCAGAGGTAAGAATAGATTAACAAAATACAATGGTACCAGTGTGTCATCTTGTTTATATTTCTTAGCATATTAGGAAGAAATGACACAAACAACTGACTCAATGACTACTTGAGAACTGCATAAATTGTGACAGCGAGTTTGACAAAACTTCCAAACTGACCGTGGGAATGTATGTGTTCATCTTATAATAACATGTGACATTACTGACATATATCCTAGAACTATCACATCACACACGAAGAGTGCCATGAACAACTGCACTAGTTTTAATGACAGCAGATGTTGTCAACTGAATACATGCATACAACGCATCACAAAACTGGCCCATGAGAACTGAGCAAAAAGAGAAGACTGACTTGAAGAAGGGGACGATCTTGCTGGCGAGTGTCTCTGCCTGTCTGAAGCCCTGGGAGTAGAGCATCACTTGGGCAATGAGCTGGCGGTCGGGCTGCGTCATCGCGAGACTGCGGAACAACTTCTTGAGATTATCAGGCAGGTTGGAGCGCCCCGCATAGCCGGGGTTCATCGTTATGAAGATGGCCATGTCGGGGTTCACCTTCACCGACTTGTCTACCAGCTCGACCGTGATGAACGACCCTGTGGATGAAGGGTTAATGTAGGATGCAGAGGGTTAATATAGGGTGGGGAACGCCACAAGCTACACTGGTTGGATTTCACAACCAGCTCAACCGTGATGAACGACCCTGTGGATGAAGGGTTAATGTAGGATGCAGAGGGTTAATATAGGGAACGCCACAAGCTACACTGGTTCGATTTCACAGTGATTTGCCATTTATCTTGTTTATCTGAACACTTTGAGGTCGATTTCTGAGGGCACCGATTGGTTCAATGAAGAAAGCGTATATTAGTGAATTATAGAAAAATCAATTCGTCTAGAGTATGTTGAGATATGGTGACAAAAATGTGCAAATTACTTAATCGAACAGATTGTGAATGAATTATGACACAACTTTGACATACATACTCGTAATATGAATTCATTCATTCGTTCGTTCCCAACGAGTTAGACCAACAATCTGCCAACTAGACAAGTATGGCGGAGACAGAGTGGAGAGTACAACTCACCTTTCTCCTTCGTCTCCTTGCTGGCGTGTTCCTTCAGCGCCTCCTGTATGGTCTGTATCTGCTGGGAGCACGCAGACAGCATCCGCTCCTCCAGCCGGTTGAACTCATCAAAACACCCCCACGCCCCCACCTGGCACAGACCCACGAAGATGCGCCCCATCGCCTGCAACAAAACCCCACGTCACTAAGTGTTCACTCAAGTTACACTACGACATAACAGTAACAAAACCTTGCTTGTTCATCAGTTCTTCAACCCTAAAATCCCCAAATCTGTGGACCTCTGGTCATTTTCACATGCGCAATATAAAACTGTACTTAAAGAATGGCTGGCAAACTATACTTTTTTAATCACAAACATTTTGTTTACATCAAATAATAGGAACAGGAACAGGTAAACACCAATTGAAGCTTGGCAACAATGCAATCATCCCAGATTAAAACATTCCGGTTCTCACTAACTAGCAGTTCTTTCCCGGTGTCGTGGTCCCAGATTTGGCCGGGCCCAGATTCGGCACCAGTCTGCCGAATCTCGGACCGCAACGGTAGCAGGCCAGGATTTCCGTTGTTACTAACATAGTTTCCATTAGTAATACACCAAGTATTCCAATATGATTGTTATTCGCAAGTTTTAAATAAAAATGCATGTACAGTGTTTTGAGAAAACGTGCCCCACGCGTGACGTGACGTGACGTATGTCACCAATGCTACATCAGAGCAGATAAAAGCAGGACTGCGATTGCGCGCGCACGCAAGATATGCGTTTAGCCGCATTTGGGACCGGCCGAATCTGGGACAACCACACTGGGAACCTTTGATAAAGCCTTTACCTGGAAGTCAAATGTTTCGTCACAGTTGAAGACGAGCACAAAGCGTCCCATCTGGTTGCCCAGCGCCTTCACAGACTCTGTCTTGCCTGTTCCCGCCGGACCTGAACACGTAGAGTAAGCGTGAAGTGTGTTGTGAAATGACACCTTATTTAAAGCACATTTAACTACATTCACATTATGCCTCTGTGGTATTCCACCAACCCTGGTCCTGTGTACTTTGTCAAAACATTGTCAAACTGGTCATAAAGAGCTATGTCATACGTATATTTACCAACAGTATAACACCTTGTTTCAGTCACCTGATGACAACTGTTAAATTGTTACTATTTCTTCTCAAATCAATAATACAAATGCATGCCATACGAAACTGTATTTACATAAATACATCGTGTCCTGTCCTTCTTTAAAGTTTTGAAGATCAAACAGTAAATTATATTCATGTTGTTCTGTACTGTTGACATTTAACTACTTAGATAAAACATTCAAATTGGTATCAAGACCAGCACACAAATTATTAAAATATCAATCACAAATGAATTGCATAACCATAGTGATTCAACATAATTTTTTTAAAACAATCTTGTGGTGTTTAGTATTGTCCAGCACACATAACACTTCATAAAATGTTTAGATACCTTGAAGGTATGCAAACATGAAGGCTTCATGACTTTTAATCTAGAAAAGTATCAACATTTTAAAGTACTGATTTACAGACGAGGGAGCGTCTGAGAATCAGACCCCTCGCCTTGAATAGTTGTGAATGATCCTAAACAGGACGTGTCGACACCCACCAAAGGGAGATCCTCCCAGGTTGGCGTCCAGTGCCTGAGTCATGGTCAAATAGCAGCGGTCAGTGAGGGGGGTCTGGACCAGCTTGTCCTGCACTCCCAGGTACTCAAACCCGTAGTTGAACTTGGCATTGGCCATCTGGATGGACAACTGCTGCAGCACGTCTGGGTTCTTTGGGTCGAAGTAGAATCTCATCTGCATGAGCCAGTCAAATGACTTGACCGAGTTCACCTTGTTCTTGATGAGTTCACGCGTCATGTCACGCTGGTGGACTAACTCTGTGATCTGTGAACAAACATTTAATGACATGTCACGTTGTTCTTGATGAGTTCACGCATCATGTCACGCTGGTGGACTAACTCTGTGATCTGTGAACAAACATTTAATGACATGTCACGTTGTTCTTGATGAGTTCACGCATCATGTCACGCTGGTGAACTAACTCTGTGATCTGTGAACAAACATTTAATGACATGTCACGTTGTTTTTGATGAGTTCACACATCATGTCACGCTGGTGGACTAACTCTGTGATCTGTGAACAAACATTTGATGACATGTCACGTTGTTTTTGATGAGTTCACGCGTCATGTCACGCTGGTGAACTAACTCTGTGATCAAACATTTAATGACATGTCACGTTGTTCTTGATGAGTTCACGCGTCATGTCACGCTGGTGAACTAACTCTGTGATCTGTGAACAAACATTTAATGACATGTCACGTTGTTTTTGATGAGTTCACACATCATGTCACGCTGGTGGACTAACTCTGTGATCTGTGAACAAACATTTGATGACATGTCACGTTGTTTTTGATGAGTTCACGCGTCATGTCACGCTGGTGAACTAACTCTGTGATCTGTGAACAAACATTTAATGACATGTCACGTTGTTTGATGAGTTCACACATCATGTCACGCTGGTGGACAATCTGTGATCTGTGAACAAACATTTGATGACATGTCACGTTGTTTTTGATGAGTTCACGCGTCATGTCACGCTGGTGAACTAACTCTGTGATCTGTGAACAAACATTTAATGACATGTCACGTTGTTCTTGATGAGTTCACGCATCATGTCACGCTGGTGAACTAACTCTGTGATCTGTGAACAAACATTTAATGACAAGTCACGTTGTTCTTGATGAGTTCACGCGTCATGTCACGCTGGTGAACTAACTCTGTGATCTGTGAACAAACATTTGATGACATGTCACGTTGTTCTTGATGAGTTCACGCGTCATGTCACGCTGGTGAACTAACTCTGTGATCTGTGAACAAACATTTAATGACATGTCACGTTGTTCTTGATGAGTTCACGCGTCATGTCACGCTGGTGAACTAACTCTGTGATCTGTGAACAAACATTTAATGACATGTCACATTATTCTTGATGAGTTCACGCGTCATGTCACGCTGGTGAACTAACTCTGTGATCTGTGAACAAACATTTAATGACATGTCACATTGTTTTTGATGAGTTCACGCGTCATGTCACGCTGGTGAACTAACTCTGTGATCTGTGAACAAACATTTAATGACATGTCACATTGTTTTTGATGAGTTCACGCGTCATGTCACGCTGGTGAACTAACTCTGTGATCTGTGAACAAACATTTGATGACATGTCACATTGTTCTTGATGAGTTCACGCGTCATGTCACGCTGGTGAACTAACTCTGTGATCTGTGAACAAACATTTGATGACATGTCACGTTGTTTTTGATGAGTTCACGCATCATGTCACGCTGGTGAACTAACTCTGTGATCTGTGAACAAACATTTGATGACATGTCACATTGTTTTTGATGAGTTCACGCGTCATGTCACGCTGGTGAACTAACTCTGTGATCTGTGAATAAACATTTAATGACATGTCACATTGTTCTTGATGATTTCGTGCATCATGTCACGCTGGTGAACTAACTCTGTGATCTGTGAACAAACATTTAATGACATGTCACAGTGTTCTTGATGTTTTCATGCATCATGTCACGCTGGTGAACTAACTCTGTGATCTGTGAACAAACATTTAATGACATGTCACAGTGTTCTTGATGTTTTCATGCATCATGTCACGCTGGTGAACTAACTCTGTGATCTGTGAACAAACATTTTAATAACACACCAAGTTGTTCTTGAGGAGATCACATGCCACGACACATACTGAACTAACCGAGACGTCTGTGAACAAACATTTAACAATACGTCATGCTGCTGAACTAAGTGATCTGTGTACAAACAGTCAAAGATGTCACACTGTCCTTGATGAGTTCCAAATACTAAGCGCTATGTCATGTAGATAATCCAATTCAGTTACCTTTGAAGACATGATTAAGGACGTCATATTGTTCTTGGTGAGTATGAGTCAATGGTACAAGGCAGATTTCCTTGATGAAAAGATATACACAAACAAACCACAAAGGTATGTACATTAGAGTACAAAACACTCACCAGATGCTCCAGTTTCCTACGTCGAACAGGCGGCTGCTCATGAAGCACTGAATCGGCAAGCACATTGAGCGTCGCCTCAACGACCTGCATGACCTGCTGCACAGGTGTGGTGCCATCTGGTGCCTTGCCCTTGCCCTGCTCCGTGTCGAGGAGGGCCTTGTCCATACTCTCGGACCAGATGATCTGGGCAGCCAGTACCACGAGCTGGGCCTGGTACTTGTCCACCCACTCCAGGTAACGCTTCTGGTCGATGTTGGACATGCGGAACTCAGCGGCTTCCTGCACGGACATTGCCAGGAGGCGGGCGAGACTCACTCGCATCTCCTTCTCCACCAGGGTGAGCCACTCGTTGATGCGACGGTCCTTCAGGATGACCGGGTTGAAGAATTTCACCTGGTGTGACAAATGACAAAAGAAATGTTCGTGTCAGGAGAATGTATTACACAGGTAGTTTGTTCCATTAGGTAATAGGTGGTAACTGGCGGGAAGTTTCACGAATCCACTGTTTAAAAATAAAATCAACATATACCTAAGAAGGGCGGGGTACATTTAGATAGATGGCTGAACTCTCGATAAGCCAAAGGGTTTCCTTGGCCACCTAGAGGTGATTCTCTAGGTGGCAATCTTGTTAAATCTTGTTAAATCACTGTATTTTGGCTTCTGCCTGTTGTTCAACAGGTGACACAGAATGGTGATACAAATAAAGCATACATTAATTAGTAGTTGTTGTACTGATTCCATTGTTCAGTCGTATTTAGGTGCATATGTATGTATTATCAATATATATTAAATGTGTTTTAATTAAGACTTGACCACCCCTTTTATCATGAGCTGGTGTCACAGACGTTGCCTCATTATTACTACTATTAAAGTGGTGATTGTGTGAGTGGTTGAACATGTCGCTGGGAAGAGCAATAATAATTCACATTTATGTAGTCTCCTCCTATACACTAAGCTGAACTGACAACATCGTACCTCCTCTCCTTCCTTCGACCCAATGCCTAGAACCTGGTTGTTGTCGTCGTCCAGGAGGATGTTGGTGACGCCAGCAAACATCTTCTTCAGATGTTTCTGCAGTCGTGGCAGATTCTTGCTGTTGCCGATGATCTCCAGCAGGTCTTCGTCTCCCACAAAGTAGAACCTATTTGTAAAATTAAAAAATGTAGGTATTAAATTCCTGAAAACACGATCTCAAATGAACAAGCCTGAATCATCACAGACGGACCACAAGTTACTACCTTAGCTAGGCATCAAGCATTTTGCATGTAAATACAATTTTAAATAAATACATCTGACTATAGGTTCCAACGATTAATGCAGTGATAAGTTCTAGAGCTGTGTACCATGTACCGGTGTAACATGTACCAGTGTGCCATATACCAGTGTACCAGTGTACCAGTGTACCATGTACCAGTCTACCATGTACCAGTGTACCATGTACCGGTGTACCATGTACCGGTGTGCCATGTACCAGTATACCGTGTACCGGTGTACCGATGTACCAGTGTACCAGTGTACCGGTGTACCGGTGTACCTGTGTACCGGTGTACCGGTGTACCGGTGTACCAGTGTACCAGTGTACCATGTACCGTAAAACCAGTATTTTTACCTAGGGAAGGAAGCCCTCTCTCTCTCCAGATACTCTCCGAGTGCCTTCTGTATCTTACTGAGCAGGTCGGCGAGACGCTCCAACTGCCGCTGTACATTGGAGATGTTGAGGACGTCAAGAACCAGTGGTGACTTGGCGACCTTCTTCATCAGACTCAGGAACTCTGTGCTGACGCTGCAAGCAACAGGCATGGCCACATGAAGGGTACGCTTACACAGCGTCGTGTCAGTTCTATGTTTTACACATTGCTCCCTGGCAGATCTCGTCAACCAAACGTCATTTCATGGAAGCATTCAGTAGCACTGCAATTACTGGTCAGATTAACATGCAAGAATTATACAAATATGCCAATGTCATGTCATCCGGTAACAGACGAACCCCTGAAAATGTGTTATCTGATATGCATTGTTTGGAAAGATTAACACAAAGACACCTTGATTAAGCTAATGTTATTCCTGCGCAGACTACATCATTTAAAATATGAATTCACACCAACTTAGAGACATGCCTAGATTTAACTGCTCAACCATGACAACTACACGACAACTGCACTGTGATGACACGACACGACACAGACCTGGTGAAGCGTGACGTCTCCACTGGCAACAGGTGTTTGATGTCAGCACTGCCACTGAAGATGCCCTCGAGGTAGACCCAGCGCCGCTGGACATCTATCCACACGTCAAAGAGGGCGTTGATGCGGTTCAACTTGTCCTCCCACGCCTGCGCCTCCTCCTCAAACTCCTACACACACACCAGGGCTGGCTCACACTCGGCCACAACGTTAAGGACACAGGCTCCTCGTGAAATGGGTAAAACCCGGTATACGTCATATTTCAACAACTACTCACTGTATCTTGGCCAAATTTGCAGGGTATTGCGTTTGAAGAAATTGTTGAATATTTTTTTTTAATTAGTAATATTAAAAAAATATTATTCAACAATTTCTTTTCCAAAAGTGCTTATTTTTTTATTCAAACTATTTCATTGCACAATTTGGCATATCATTTAATAGAATAAATAATAAAATGAGACATACAATATTAATTGTTTTCAAGGGACAAATTATAACTATCCAAAATTTAAAGATTTTCTGGTTTTTATGGTTACGGTTACGCAAATTGCATATAACCTAGTGCGTAACCTTCTTGTTATACAAACATAATACCCTGCAAATTTGGTCAACATGCAATGTGTAGTTGTTGAGATTTGACATATACCGGGTTTTACCTATTTCACGAGGGGCCTGTGTCCTTCCTTAACACATTTGATAAGATAAGATAGCTTTATTGCCATGTGTTCACATTGTAGTTACAATAAAACATTGGACTGTGTAATGATATTGGTCGTCGTACTAGTACATTCACATGACAATACATTCACATGCACCAAACGATGATGATAAAAAATACTACTACTTTAAATAAAATATATAAGAACAATCACATAAAAAGGTCCGAATAAATATTTTTCTTTATAACATCGATAAATAGTTGATACGATCTAGTAGAAATATATTAGCTTAAAATGTAAAATATTAAAAAAAATTATATATATATATATATATATTTAAGACAACAACCTGATGGTTTAACAGCATTAATGTTTAGTTTTTTATTTTGATGTGTTATTTACAACAAGCCTTTAAGAAGGATCAGATTGTTGCCAGTCCAAACAATCATGGCCTTCGTTCTGGCAGAGTAATCTGGTGTACACAGTGGGCCAGTAGTAACCCTCATCTCGGTTCATGGCGGGGCGAGTTCTTTTTGTCACATGACATCAATGCGAGAACAAGATCCAGTGTGATGAGTCAAAACATATCAACATTCGCTCTAAAGTGAGCTTATGTTTTGTGTTTATACAACATATTTCACACTGCCCTAGTTGTGCGTACCTTGTAGAAGGGAGAGAGTTTCATGGCGGCCACACTGTTGATGTGTTCCTTCACCTTGTTGAAGAGGTCGTCCCAGCCGCGGATCAGTCGACACTTCAGCTGGTAGTTGATCATCTCCAACTCGTACGTCTTCCACACCTCACTCACCTGGCGATGACAAGTTCTTACAAGAATGACGGGCTTTGTAAATAGAAAAATTCTAATAATCCAAAATAGCTGTCTTGGATTGATGCCACCCAACCATACCCATCCAAAAAAATTGGAAAAGTCAATAAATTTGATCATACAGACAGGGTCCCAATTTTGGCTATCGAAAAGAATGGTTAGGATATTATTACACGGTGACATTGGTGAATTGCAACTGGTTTATTTTATCAAAAAGAAACCACACATTTACAGAGCGCAATGGCTCAGGGTTAGAGCTTCGGACTCTCAACTACGAGAACCTGGGTTCGAACATTCTGCTGCGGTGTTAAAACCGTGGGCACATTTTTTCACTCTACATTGCTCCAGTTCACTCAGCTGTATAAATGAGTACCTGGCTATAGATAGTGGTGGATATGCCTTCGCGCATTAATTGTAGCATATGGCTGGATGCTTCCCAGAGAAGCCGAGATGGTGTCTGAGTGAACAGGTCTGTCAGGGAAGTGTAAAGCACTTTGAACGGTCCTGAGGACTGGATACTGCGCTATATAAGAACTTGCCTTTTTTACTTTACAGGCACCACTGAAAACATATACAAAGAGCAGAATTTGCCCACATTTTATGTTCATTGTGGAGTACTAAACTCTTGTTTCTTAAGAGGGCCAAAGACACAGCAGTATTCAACGTTCCATTGCTATCTTAGCAATACAAAATCATATGAACCATTGCCGATATAAGCAGAAATTTACGATATTGTTTTAATATTTGATAAGATTTCTACAATCAGACGACGCTGGCCTTCATCCATTTCTACTAACAAAAGAACCTGTTTGTCAGATTGTCTGTACAAGTGTTACATTTATGTCCACCATAAATCGATTATGACGGCACCTTGACACCCTGTACACACACAACTTACACTGTTTCATAGAAGACTATGTAAACATTACTAAACAGTGATACTCTGGGGACCAGTGTTTAGATAAAGTCCATTATCATTACCATTACTATGGGCACCCACAGCTGTCAACAAGGCTATCATGTGTCTTTAAAACTTGCCCCTGTGAAAAACGTCGACATTGCGAGTGTTGTGACTGACCTGCTTAAGGAACTCCTCCAAGGCCATCTCGCCCTGAGCCACGCCCAGAATGTCCTTCACCACAGCCTCGTTCTTCAGCAGGTCAATGTCCCACAGGTGACCCAGGGTCAGTTCCGACAGCACCCAGTTGACCCTAAGCCGCCGCATCAGCTGCTTCCAGTGTCGCTCCTTGACCGCCTCCGACTTCAGCTCAACCACCAGCATGTTGGCCTGTCACAGAACTGACCACATGAGTGCTGAGGTCAAGAATAGGGCTGACAGGGTAGGAGGGTACATAGGATGAGTCGGTTACCCCACAGTATCATGGTAGGGTAGGGAAGAAGTAGACATGGTAGGGTAAATGTAGGATGAATCGGTTATCCCACAATACAGGGCAGATGTAGGATGAATAAGCTACCCCAAAATATCATAACATGGTAGGGTAAAGGTGAATGAATCGGTTATCCCACAATATCATGACATGGTTGGGTAGACGTAGGATAAATTGGTTACCGCACAGTACCATGACAGGGTAGGGTAGATGTAGGTTGAACCAGTTACCCTTCAATATCATGACACGGTAGGGTAAACATAGGTTGAACCAGTTACCCCACAATATCATGAGAGGGTAGGGTAAATGTAGGTTGAACCAGTTACCCCACAATATCATGACATGGTAGGGTAAACATAGGTTGAACCAGCTACCCCACAATATCATGACAGGGTAGGGTAAACATAGGTTGAACCAGTTACCCCACAATATCATGACAGGGTAGGTAAATGTAGGTTGAACCAGTTACCCCACAATATCATGACAGGGTAGGGTAAACATAGGTTGAACCAGCTACCCCACAATATCATGACATGGTAGGGTAAACATAGGTTGAACCAGTTACCCCACAATATCATGACAGGGTAGGGTAGACGTAGGTTGAACCAGTTACCCCACAATATCATGACAGGGTAGGGTAAACATAGGTTGAACCAGTTACCCCACAATATCATGACAGGGTAGGGTAGACATAGGTTGAACCAGTTACCTCACAATATCATGACAGGGTAGGGTAGACATAGGTTGAACCAGTTACCCCACAATATCATGACAGGGTAGGGTAAACGTAGGTTGAACCAGTTACCCCACAATATCATGACAGGGTAGGGTAGACGTAGGTTGAACCAGTTACCCCACAATATCATGACAGGGTAGGGTAAACATAGGTTGAACCAGTTACCCCACAATATCATGACAGGGTAGGGTAAACATAGGTTGAACCAGTTACCCCACAATATCATGACAGGGTAGGGTAGACATAGGTTGAACCAGTTACCCCACAATATCATGACAGGGTAGGGTAAACATAGGTTGAACCAGTTACCCCACAATATCATGACAGGGTAGGGTAAACATAGGTTGAACCAGTTACCCCACAATATCATGACAGGGTAGGGAAAGACATAGGTTGAACCAGTTACCCCACAATATCATGACAGGGTAGGGTAAACATAGGTTGAACCAGTTACCCCACAATATCATGACACAGTAGGGTAAACATAGGTTGAACCAGTTACCCCACAATATCATGACACGGTAGGGTAGACGTAGGTTGAACCAGTTACCCCACAATATCATGACACGGTAGGGTAAACATAGGTTGAACCAGTTACCCCACAATATCATGACAGGGTAGGGTAAACATAGGTTGAACCAGTTACCCCACAATATCATGACACAGTAGGGTAAACATAGGTTGAACCAGTTACCCCACAATATCATGAGTCATGACAGGGTAAATGTAGGTAGGGTGTACCCCACTGTATGATGACAGGGTAAGATATAAGTAGGATAAATAAATTACCCTACAATATGACTGACAGGGTAAGATAGAAGTAAGATAAATAAGTTACCCGACCATATGAAGAAGTAGGATTACTCAGTCGTCCCATGGTATATGATGGCAGAGTAGCATAGAAATAGGATGAATCTGTCACCTTGCAACATGACTAACAGAACAGATGTAGGAGAATCAGGTATGTCACAGTGTGGTGACAGGGTAAGACTGGGGATAATTCGTCATCCTACAACATGACTGAGTGAACAAGACAGAAGCAGGTTGAGCCAATGCCCCTACTGAGCTGACAGTGTACCTTGGAGTAGCCCTGCAGCTTGCGTTTGATGAACTCGTAGGATGCGTACTGCCGCAGGCGAGCAGGCAGCTCCTTCAGCTGGCTCGTCAGGGCGTCTATCGACTGGCGCAGCTGGCAAATGTAAATGTTTACTTATTTATATGACACCATTGTATTTATACAATAACATTACAGGGTGCTGTACAATACAAGAAAATGTGCCATGTAATGTAATGTAATGTAATGTAATGTAATGTAATGTAATGTAATGTAATGTAATGTAATGTAATGTAATGTAAGAGAAAATAAATTAGATAAATAAATGGATAAACAATAATAAATAATTTCTTATTAAGTAATAATAAGTCATTAAGGTAATAATTAATAATTCAATAATAACCATTTATAACTTAAGAACAAACATCCAACATATGTCTAAATAATTATCTAACAAGTGTAAAAGTAAAATATAAAAAATAGTAAAATATAGTGAGTTTAAATTTGCTCTTTAAAATGCCGACATTGTTGTAGCTGTGCACATCTTTGGTTAACGAATCACATAATTTTGATGCAGCAACTTTAAATGCCTGATCTCACAGACAGACAGACAGACAGACAGACAGACAGACAGACAGACAGACAGACAGACAGACAGACAGACAGACAGACAGACAGACAGACAGACAGACAGACAGACAGACAGACAGACAGACAGACAGACAGACAGACAGACAGACAGACAGACAGACAGACAGACAGACAGACAGACAGACAGACAGACAGACAGACAGACAGACAGACAGACAGACAGACAGACAGACAGACAGACAGACAGACAGACAGACAGACAGACAGACAGACAGACAGACAGACAGACAGACAGACAGACAGACAGACAGACAGACAGACAGACAGACAGACAGACAGACAGACAGACAGACAGACAGACAGACAGACAGACAGACAGACAGACAGACAGACAGACAGACAGACAGACAGACAGACAGACAGACAGACAGACAGACAGACAGACAGACAGACAGACAGACAGACAGACAGACAGACAGACAGACAGACAGACAGACAGACAGACAGACAGACAGACAGACAGACAGACAGACAGACAGACAGACAGACAGACAGACAGACAGACAGACAGACAGACAGACAGACAGACAGACAGACAGACAGACAGACAGACAGACAGACAGACAGACAGACAGACAGACAGACAGACAGACAGACAGACAGACAGACAGACAGACAGACAGACAGACAGACAGACAGACAGACAGACAGACAGACAGACAGACAGACAGACAGACAGACAGACAGACAGACAGACAGACAGACAGACAGACAGACAGACAGACAGACAGACAGACAGACAGACAGACAGACAGACAGACAGACAGACAGACAGACAGACAGACAGACAGACAGACAGACAGACAGACAGACAGACAGACAGACAGACAGACAGACAGACAGACAGACAGACAGACAGACAGACAGACAGACAGACAGACAGACAGACAGACAGACAGACAGACAGACAGACAGACAGACAGACAGACAGACAGACAGACAGACAGACAGACAGACAGACAGACAGACAGACAGACAGACAGACAGACAGACAGACAGACAGACAGACAGACAGACAGACAGACAAGACAGACAGACAGACAGACAGACAGACAGACAGACAGACAGACAGACAGACAGACAGACAGACAGACAGACAGACAGACAGACAGACAGACAATATGTTTTGTTTATCTTATCAGTTTGTATGATTTAACCCATCCTATGTTGTAGCTAGCAGTATAAAAGTTTTCCATTTCCCAAGCACAACAAAACATACTGTTAGTATACATTTATCTTACGTGAACTTTGAGTCTTTGACAATCACTGTGTAAACAAATCTACCATAACTGTTATCCCGAGCATAAAGCAAGTAGAGAATGAACAGTTTGGCTTCCCGACAGACTTCTTAATATGTGTGAAACCGGTCCTTGCAAGATATTTTATTAGACTTTATTATTATTTATGTTTACATCAAAGTTCAGATGGCTGTGAGCGGTAAAGTAACTGAGAGGTTACAACAAGAAATCACCTTCCGGGGCTGCACGGATAGCCAGGGTCTCTCCTTGAGGTCGTCAATCTGCTCCCAGACCTTCGACAGCTCCGACCAGACGCCCTTGAGGTCTTGGAGCTCCTCCAGGGCGACCTGCATGCGCTCCTCACTCGGACTCAGGGTGCCTGCCACACCACAGAACACAACTACAGGTGGATCTCAAGTAAGAAGATACTTTGCACATGTGTATACCAGCGTACACGTATGGCCTTGGCAGATAGGTAAGTGTTTATTTTTGCAATATTGTACAGCTTGTAATAGAGACAACACAAATAAAGCATGCACATGTCTAGGGGATATAATAAATGCCAAACGCAGCGTAACAATTTGTGAAAATAACTAGGTCAGAAAAACTGCAGTTGGAGTAGGATAAAGCAGACAAGCAGATGATAAGAGTATATAACATGAAAATAAAATACATATCGCTCCACAGAGTTACTCACCAGGCTCAGCCAGTTCGAGGGCTTCTTTTGCTTTCGCTACATTTCCTCGTTCTTCCTTCAGTCGCATAAACTTGCCCTCAAAGATGGCCAGGGCACTCGTGGCAGCCCCTGGCTTCAGACTTCCCTGCAGACACATGTACAGATATTGAGCGCAGGTCTCCTGGCAGACTACAGTGATATTCAATATTGTTTACATAATATTCTATGAAACAATATTATTCATGTATACACAAATATCATTTAAATTTAATGATATCATTGTGAGTACTGTAAAAATTGTAAACCAAACAAATTAATTAAAACGTGAAATGTAAACTAATTAATACCTATAATAACATGTTATTAAATAAATAATTATTAAAAATCATACACCTGTAGTAGTATTATAGTAAACACTCAAATAACTCAAGTTTTATTTCTCTACTACCACTTTCTCTCAGCAGTACGTTTAAGTAGAACATCTTGTACATGTAAGAACATCTATACATGTGTAAAAATGAGCCGGATGTTCAACTATAAAATAGTTGAGTTAGACATACGTTTGGAAAGAAGATATATTACATCTTCCAGTGGTGCATAAATCATGGACTAAGCTAACTCATAACTAAAGCTATTTGACAATGAACATAACCGAAGTATGAACGTTCGAACTGATAACATTTTATTATTAACTCAGATATCAAGTACACTCTAGCACAGCAAAGTACGATCTGTGTAGTAATCTAGGTAGGAGGTACACCTACCTAACTATTAATATTTAAGGTTGCTGCGTAAAACAAAAGGAATGAATTAACAAATATAAATATTCTATTTCTGACAGACTTTCAAATAAAATATGATATCTTCTAATTTCCAACAGAAAGTTGGATGTTCAGACAACTCTGCCACTGCATAACTGCATGTTACATAAAAACATTAATAGATTTACAAATACATGAGCTAATGTTTAATCAGATATTTCCTATAGAGTCTTTGGAAAAGAAGACATACCTCGACCGGTTTTTCTTTCTCCCATTCTGTGAGTAGATCGTTGGTCTTGTTCTCAACAACCTTGTCCTCGGTGACAATCTTCATCTGCAGACTAGCCACTTGTGACTGGATCGAGTTGTCCTTGCGCTGGATGATGTCATTGAAGGCACTCCACTCTCCCTCTATGTTGTCACTGTACAGCCAAGTGGTGGGGAACTGGAAGCGTTGTCTCTCCAGGATCTGTTGGCCCTCCTTGTACATCTACAAGTAACGCAGAAGTACAGCCAAGTGGTGGGGAACTGGAAGCGTTGTCTCTCCAGGATCTGTTGGCCCTCCTTGTACATCTACAAGTAACGCAGAAGTACAGCCAGGTGGTGGGGAACTGGAAGCGTTGTCTCTCCAGGATCTGTTGGCCCTCCTTGTACATCTACAAGTAACGCAGAAGTACAGCCAAGTGGTGGGGAACTGGAAGCGTTGTCTCTCCAGGATCTGTTGGCCCTCCTTGTACATCTACAAGTAATGCAGAAGTACAGCCAAGTGGTGGGGAACTGGAAGCGTTGTCTCTCCAGGATCTGTTGGCCCTCCTTGTACATCTACAAGTAATGCAGAAGTACAGCCAAGTGGTGGGGAACTGGAAGCGTTGTCTCTCCAGGATCTGTTGGCCCTCCTTGTACATCTACAAGTAACGCAGAAGTACAGCCAAGTGGTGGGGAACTGGAAGCGTTGTCTCTCCAGGATCTGTTGGCCCTCCTTGTACATCTACAAATAACACACAAGTACAGCCAGGTGGTGGGGAACTGGAAGCGTTGTCTCTCCAGGATCTGTTGGCCCTCCTTGTACATCTACAAGTAACGCAGAAGTACAGCCAAGTGGTGGGGAACTGGAAGCGTTGTCTCTCCAGGATCTGTTGGCCCTCCTTGTACATCTACAAGTAACGCAGAAGTACAGCCACGTGGTGGGGAACTGGAAGCGTTGTCTCTCAAGGATCTGTTGGCCCTCCTTGTACATCTACAAGTAACGCAGAAGTACAGCCACGTGGTGGGGAACTGGAAGCGTTGTCTCTCAAGGATCTGTTGGCCCTCCTTGTACATCTACAAGTAACACACAAGTACAGCCAAGTGGCGGGGAACTGGAAGCGTTGTCTCTCCAGGATCTGTTGGCCCTCCTTGTACATCTACAAGTAACACACAAGTACAGCCAAGTGGCGGGGAACTGGAAGCGTTGTCTCTCTCACACAGACATTTAACAACATATGTGGCATGTAGCATGCATGTTTGAAGAGTGTTTTGATTAAAAACAAGCTGTATCAAACATCTAAAGACAAACAGTTAGATGAAAAACCTTGTTCACTACAAATTAAATACACAATAAAAACCAACACATTTGTTTACACAAACATCCTCTATGTGCTCCTTGTTTATTTGGCTGTCAAACTGAATCATTTGATTAATAATGTATGAGATATTACTAGTGTCTAAGTCCTCACCTCCACTTGTTTCTCCCAGGACTTCATCTTTCGCTTCAGCGACTGCACGTACGTGATGAAGCCTACAGCATCAGATGTGTTCGCCGTCTCGATCGACTGCATCTCCAGGTCAGAGCGTGACTACAAGAACACACCATGTATCAAAGTAACTGCACCAGGCCTGTCACCTTCTTCTGTTTACCCCAAAGATCTTATTTATTTTTCAAGTGACAAGAAACAAAACTCTGGAAATTAGGGTACAAATGTATTAAATCCAGCATTCTCACTAATGTAATGTTAATAATAGTTATGTTGAATTTTTTTCTTACTAGGAAAATGTAATTTTTTTAATAGATAGTTCAAATACACATGTGAGTGAATAACAATGCACGAAACAATAATTTCTTAAGAAACACTGCATTATATGAAAACTACTAATGACATAAAATAAAGTAGTAAACAGGATTGCTTCACATATTCCTAATGACATTTTATTAAGTTACTAATACGTATAATATATGCATATCAAACTTTACAAACAGGATATGTTATGAGATGTTATCAAAGTTGGGTATTGCATGCATAAAGGCCTCCTGACAGGTTCTCAAATGAATTTAAGATGTCCTTAAATGGCGTGTGACATACCTTAGAGACTGTGCCATGGAACTGCTGCATCTCAGTGCTGAGCATACTGCCAAACTTGCTGAGCACGTCCTTGTGCCACGAGTCATACTTCAGGCTCACCTTCGACTGAACCTACAGGCACAACAACATCAGGAGTGAGATACAACAACACCAGGAGTGAGACACAACAACACCAGGAGTGAGACACAACAACATCAGGAGTGAGACACAACAACACCAGGAGTGAGAACAACAACACCAGGAGTGAGACACAACAACATCAGGAGTGAGATACAACAACATCAGGAGTGAGACACAACAACACCAGGAGTGAGACACAACAACATCAGGAGTGAGACACAACAACACCAGGAGTGAGACACAACAACATCAGGAGTGAGATACAACAACATCAGGAGTGAGACACAACAACACCAGGAGTGAGACACAACAACATCAGGAGTGAGATACAACAACATCAGGAGTGAGATACAACAACACCAGGAGTGAGACACAACAACACCAGGAGTGAGATACAACAACACCAGGAGTGAGACACAACAACATCAGGAGTGAGACACAACAACATCAGGAGTGAGACACAACAACATCAGGAGTGAGACACAACAACATCAGGAGTGAGACACAACAACACCAGGAGTGAGACACAACAACACCAGGAGTGAGACACAACAACACCAGGAGTGAGATACAACAACATCAGGAGTGAGACACAACAACACCAGGAGTGAGACACAACAACACCAGGAGTGAGACACAACAACACCAGGAGTGAGACACAACAACACCAGGAGTGAGATACAACAACACCAGGAGTGAGACACAACAACACCAGGAGTGAGATACAACAACATCAGGAGTGAGATACAACACCAGGAGTGAGACACAACAACACCAGGAGTGAGACACAACAACATCAGGAGTGAGATACAACAACATCAGGAGTGAGATACAACAACACCAGGAGTGAGACACAACAACATCAGGAGTGAGACACAACAACATCAGGAGTGAGACACAACAACATCAGGAGTGAGATACAACAACATCAGGAGTGAGACACAACAACACCAGGAGTGAGACACAACAACATCAGGAGTGAGATACAACAACACCAGGAGTGAGACACAACAACATCAGGAGTGAGACACAACAACATCAGGAGTGAGGCACAACAACACCAGGAGTGAGATACAACATCAGGAGTGAGGCACAACAACATCAGGAGTGAGATACAACACCAGGAGTGAGACACAACAACACCAGGAGTGAGGCACAACAACATCAGGAGTGAGACACAACAACACCAGGAGTGAGATACAACACCAGGAGTGAGACACAACAACACCAGGAGTGAGGCACAACAACATCAGGAGTGAGATACAACACCAGGAGTGAGGCACAACAACATCAGGAGTGAGATACAACACCAGGAGTGAGATACAACAACACCAGGAGTGAGACACAACAACATCAGGAGTGAGATACAACACCAGGAGTGAGACACAACAACACCAGGAGTGAGATACAACATCAGGAGTGAGATACAACACCAGGAGTGAGACACAACAACACCAGGAGTGAGGCACAACAACATCAGGAGTGAGACACAACAACATCAGGAGTGAGATACAACAACACCAGGAGTGAGACACAACAACATCAGGAGTGAGACACAACAACATCAGGAGTGAGACAACAACACCAGGAGTGAGATACAACAACATCAGGAGTGAGGCACAACAACATCAGGAGTGAGACACAACAACACAGGAGTGAGATACAACAACACCAGGAGTGAGACACAACAACACAGGAGTGAGACACAACAACACCAGGAGTGAGATCACAACACCAGGAGTGAGACACAACAACACCAGGAGTGAGGCACAACAACATCAGGAGTGAGATACAACACCAGGAGTGAGATACAACACCAGGAGTGAGGCACAACAACACCAGGAGTGAGATACAACAACATCAGGAGTGAGACACAACAACATCAGGAGTGAGACACAACAACACCAGGAGTGAGGCACAACAACATCAGGAGTGAGACACAACAACACCAGGAGTGAGATACAACAACACCAGGAGTGAGACACAACAACACCAGGAGTGAGACACAACAACACCAGGAGTGAGGCACAACAACACCAGGAGTGAGACACAACAACACCAGGAGTGAGGCACAACAACATCAGGAGTGAGATACAACACCAGGAGTGAGACACAACAACATCAGGAGTGAGATACAACACCAGGAGTGAGATACAACACCAGGAGTGAGACACAACAACACCAGGAGTGAGCACAACAACATCAGGAGTGAGATACAACAACACCAGGAGTGAGACACAACAACACCAGGAGTGAGGCACAACAACATCAGGAGTGAGACACAACAACACCAGGAGTGAGATACAACAACACCAGGAGTGAGGCACAACAACATCAGGAGTGAGGCACAACAACATCAGGAGTGAGATACAACAACACCAGGAGTGAGACACAACAACACCAGGAGTGAGGCACAACAACATCAGGAGTGAGACACAACAACACCAGGAGTGAGACACAACAACACAGGAGTGGGGGGCACAACAACACAGGAGTGAGATACAACAACACCAGGAGTGAGACACAACAACACCAGGAGTGAGGCACAACAACATCAGGAGTGAGATACAACAACACCAGGAGTGAGATACAACAACACCAGGAGTGAGGCACAACAACATCAGGAGTGAGACACAACAACACCAGGAGTGAGATACAACAACACCAGGAGTGAGACACAACAACACCAGGAGTGAGACAACAACACCAGGAGTGAGACACAACAACACCAGGAGTGAGATACAACAACACCAGGAGTGAGATACAACAACACCAGGAGTGAGATACAACAACACCAGGAGTGAGATACAACAACACCAGGAGTGAGATACAACAACACCAGGAGTGAGACACAACAACACCAGGAGTGAGATACAACAACACCAGGAGTGAGATACAACAACACAGGAGTGAGATACAACAACACCAGGAGTGAGACACAACAACATCAGGAGTGAGATACAACAACACCAGGAGTGAGATACAACAACACCAGGAGTGAGATACAACAACACCAGGAGTGAGGCACAACAACATCAGGAGTGAGATACAACAACACCAGGAGTGAGATACAACAACACCAGGAGTGAGACACAACAACACCAGGAGTGAGATACAACAACACCAGGAGTGAGATACAACAACACCAGGAGTGAGATACAACAACACCAGGAGTGAGATACAACAACACCAGGAGTGAGACACAACAACACCAGGAGTGAGATACAACATCAGGAGTGAGACACAACAACATCAGGAGTGAGATACAACAACACCAGGAGTGAGACACAACAACACCAGGAGTGAGACAACAACACCAGGAGTGAGATACAACAACACCAGGAGTGAGATACAACAACACCAGGAGTGAGACACAACAACACCAGGAGTGAGATACAACAACACCAGGAGTGAGATACAACAACACCAGGAGTGAGATACAACAACACCAGGAGTGAGATACAACAACACCAGGAGTGAGACACAACAACATCAGGAGTGAGATACAACACCAGGAGTGAGATACAACAACACCAGGAGTGAGATACAACAACACCAGGAGTGAGATACAACAACACCAGGAGTGAGATACAACAACACCAGGAGTGAGATACAACAACACCAGGAGTGAGACACAACAACACCAGGAGTGAGATCACAACAACACCAGGAGTGAGATACAACAACACCAGGAGTGAGACACAACAACACCAGGAGTGAGAACAACAACACCAGGAGTGAGATACAACAACACCAGGAGTGAGACACAACAACATCAGGAGTGAGACACAACAACACCAGGAGTGAGACACAACAACATCAGGAGTGAGACACAACAACACCAGGAGTGAGATACAACAACACCAGGAGTGAGATACAACAACATCAGGAGTGAGATACAACAACACCAGGAGTGAGACACAACAACACCAGGAGTGAGACACAACAACACCAGGAGTGAGACACAACAACATCAGGAGTGAGATACAACAACATCAGGAGTGAGACACAACAACACCAGGAGTGAGACACAACAACACAGGAGTGAGATACAACAACACCAGGAGTGAGACACAACAACACCAGGAATGAGATACAACAACACCAGGAGTGAGACACAACAACACCAGGAGTGAGACACAACAACATCAGGAGTGAGACACAACAACATCAGGAGTGAGATACAACACCAGGAGTGAGATACAACAACACCAGGAGTGAGATACAACAACACCAGGAGTGAGATACAACAACACCAGGAGTGAGACACAACAACACCAGGAGTGAGACACAACAACATCAGGAGTGAGATACAACAACACAGGAGTGAGACACAACAACATCAGGAGTGAGATACAACAACACCAGGAGTGAGACACAACAACACCAGGAGTGAGATACAACAACACCAGGAGTGAGACACAACAACACCAGGAGTGAGATACAACAACACCAGGAGTGAGACACAACAACACCAGGAGTGAGATACAACAACACCAGGAGTGAGATACAACAACACCAGGAGTGAGATACAACAACACCAGGAGTGAGACACAACAACACCAGGAGTGAGATACAACAACACCAGGAGTGAGACACAACAACACCAGGAGTGAGACACAACAACACCAGGAGTGAGATACAACAACACCAGGAGTGAGACACAACAACACCAGGAGTGAGATACAACAACACCAGGAGTGAGATACAACAACACCAGGAGTGAGATACAACAACACCAGGAGTGAGACACAACAACACCAGGAGTGAGATACAACAACACCAGGAGTGAGATACAACAACACCAGGAGTGAGACACAACAACACCAGGAGTGAGATACAACAACACCAGGAGTGAGATACAACAACATCAGGAGTGAGATACAACAACACCAGGAGTGAGACACAACAACATCAGGAGTGAGATACAAAAACCAGGAGTGAGATACAACAACACCAGGAGTGAGATACAACAACACCGGGAGTAGATAAAAACCCCAAAACAACACACAGGAGTGAGATACAACAACACCAGGAGTGAGACACAACAACACCAGGAGTGAGATACAACAACACCAGGAGTGAGACACAACAACATCAGGAGTGAGATACAACAACACCAGGAGTGAGATACAACAACACCAGGAGTGAGACACAACAACATCAGGAGTGAGATACAACAACACCAGGAGTGAGACACAACAACACCAGGAGTGAGATACAACAACACCAGGAGTGAGATACAACAACACCAGGAGTGAGGCACAACAACATCAGGAGTGAGATACAACAACACCAGGAGTGAGATACAACAACACAGGAGTGAGACACAACAACACCAGGAGTGAGATACAACAACACCAGGAGTGAGATACAACAACACCAGGAGTGAGATACAACAACACCAGGAGTGAGACACAACAACACCAGGAGTGAGATACAACAACACCAGGAGTGAGATACAACAACCCCAAAGGAGTGAGATACAACAACACCAGGAGTGAGACACAACAACACCAGGAGTGAGATACAACAACACCAGGAGTGAGATACAACAACACCAAGGAGTGAGACACAACAACACCAGGAGTGAGAACAACAACACCAGGAGTGGAGTGAGATACAACAACACCAGGAGTGAGATACAACAACAGTCAGGAGTGAGATACAACAACACCGGGAAAGTGAGATACAACACCAGGAGTGAGACACAACAACATCAGGAGTGAGATACAACAACATCGGGAAAGTGAGATACAACAACACCAGGAGTGAGACACAACAACATCAGGAGTGAGATACAACAACACCAGGAGTGAGATACAACAACACCAGGAGTGAGATACAACAACACCAGGAGTGAGACACAACAACACCAGGAGTGAGATACAACAACACCAGGAGTGAGACAACAACATAAAGGAGTGAGACACAACAACACCAGGAGTGAGATACAACAACACCAGGAGTGAGACACAACAACACCAGGAGTGAGATACAACAACATCAGGAGTGAGATACAACAACACCAGGAGTGAGATACAACAACACCAGGAGTGAGATACAACAACACCAGGAGTGAGATACAACAACACCAGGAGTGAGGACACAACAACACCAGGAGTGAGATACAACAACACCAGGAGTGAGATACAACAACACCAGGAGTGAGATACAACAACACCAGGAGTGAGATACAACAACACCAGGAGTGAGATACAACACCAGGAGTGAGATACAACAACACCAGGAATGAGATACAACACCAGGAGTGAGGACACAACAACACCAGGAGTGAGACACAACAACACCAGGAGTGAGATACAACAACCCCAGGAGTGAGACACAACAACATCAGGAGTGAGACACAACAACACCAGGAGTGAGATACAAAAACCAGGAGTGAGACACAACAACACCAGGAGTGAAAACAACAACATCAGGAGTGAGATACAACAACACCAGGAGTGAGATACAACAACACCAGGAGTGAGACACAACAACACCAGGAGTGAGATACAACAACACCAGGAGTGAGACACAACAACACCAGGAGTGAGATACAACAACATCAGGAGTGAGATACAACAACACCAGGAGTGAGATACAACAACACCAGGAGTGAGATACAACAACACCAGGAGTGAGATACAACACCAGGAGTGAGACACAACAACACCAGGAGTGAGATACAAAAACCCAGGAAGTGGGGGATACAACAACACCAGGAGTGAGACACAACAACACCAGGAGTGAGACACAACAACACCAGGAGTGAGATACAACAACACCAGGAGTGAGATACAACAACACCAGGAGTGAGACACAACAACACCAGGAGTGAGACACAACAACACCAGGAGTGAGACACAACAACACCAGGAGTGAGATACAACAACACCAGGAGTGAGATACAACAACACCAGGAGTGAGACACAACAACACCGGGAAAGTGAGATACAACAACACCAGGAGTGAGATACAACAACACCAGGAGTGAGATACAACAACACCAGGAGTGAGGACACAACAACACCAGGAGTGAGATACAACAACATCAGGAGTGAGGACCCCAACAACACCAGGAGTGAGATACAACAACACCAGGAGTGAGATACAACAACACCAGGAGTGAGATACAACAACACCAGGAGTGAGATACAACAACACCAGGAGTGAGATACAAAAACCCAGGAGTGAGACACAACAACACCAGGAGTGAGATACAACAACACCAGGAGTGAGACACAACAACACCAGGAGTGAGACACAAAAACCCAGGAGTGAGATACAACAACACCAGGAGTGAGACACAACAACACCAGGAGTGAGATACAACAACACCAGGAGTGAGATACAACAACACCAGGAGTGAGATACAACAACACCAGGAGTGAGATACAACAACCCCAAAGGAGTGAGACACAACAACACCAGGAGTGAGAACAACAACACCAGGAGATGAGATACAACAACACCAGGAGTGAGACACAACAACACCAGGAGTGAGACACAACAACACCAGGAGTGAGACACAACAACACCAGGAGTGAGATACAACAACACCAGGAGTGAGACACAACAACACCAGGAGTGAGACACAACAACACCAGGAGTGAGATACAACAACACCAGGAATGAGATACAACAACACCAGGAGTGAGACACAACAACAGGAATGTGGGACAACTACATTAATAATGGAGTACAACAACATCAGGAATGAGGCACAACAACCAGGAGTTAGAGACACTAACACCAGTTGAGGAGTGAGGGACACCAACAACACCAGGAGTTAGAGACACTAACACCAGTTGAGGAGTGAGGGACACCAACAACACCAGGAGTTAGAGACCCCTAACACCAGTTGAGGAGTGAGGGACACCAACAACACCAGGAGTTAGAGACACCAACACCAGTTGAGGAGTGAGGGACACCAACAACACCAGGAGTTAGAGACACCAACACCAGTTGAGGAGTGAGGGACACCAACAACACCAGGAGTTAGAGACACTAACACCAGTTGAGGAGTGAGGGACACCAACAACACCAGGAGTTAGAGACACTAACACCAGTTGAGGAGTGAGGGACACCAACAACACCAGGAGTTAGAGACACTAACACCAGTTGAGGAGTGAGGGACACCAACAACACCAGGAGTTAGAGACACTAACACCAGTTGAGGAGTGAGGGACACCAACAACACCAGGAGTTAGAGACACTAACACCAGTTGAGGAGTGAGGGACACCAACAACACCAGGAGTTAGAGACACTAACACCAGTTGAGGAGTGAGGGACACCAACAACACCAGGAGTTAGAGACACTAACACCAGTTGAGGTAGTGAGGGACACCATCAACACCAGAAATCAATACAATGATCTCACTAAACTAACGACAAGGGACTTATTTAAGCACATTCTTATTCAGGTTTACGCAGAAATGACCACATTTCTGGGAAATTTCAAAGTTTATTCTTAACAAAAATGCCAATGGTCCTATGGCCATAACTAAAAGATTATTAAAATTATTTTAAGACAGTCTGTAAATTAATTGTAAAACCACTGCAGAATCTAACCACAATAACACACAAGTGATGTCCTGATTTAATGAAACATATTTTAAAAGCGAACTTGCCTTGCCGAAGTCAATGCGCACTGGTCCAAATGACTTGTGGCTCTCAGATGTGTCAAATGTCTTCCGCGATAGTCTGAAATGAAACAGTATAATTAACCCAACTTATACCTTCACAGGATCTCAATGTACTCCTATAAACAGGCAGTTGATGCAACATTTGGTTTTGCAAAACTTTTCCTATGTTGCCATTGTCAACACACCACAACGTTGTCACAACCCAAACACTACAACCAGACTTGTATCCATTTCTTCAGCTACCTTATGAAAATTATTCATTCATGGTTTCCAATTCGCAGGTTTTTTATACAACTATGCGAACTGGTAATTCACAAAAGGCCACACCTAAAAGCAGAAGAATGCTTTACTGAGATGGTGGTTTTACACAAGAATTATTCATCACTTAGTGTTGCTTGGTTGAAAAATAGCAATAACTCTAACAGATGATTAGTGTCACATGGCAGCTTTGTGACAGAATGCTCGGCTGTTATTCATAATCAAGACAATGGCATTCAAATCCACCTGTAGCCATCTTCATTTAGTTCACTCCACCTTGCTTCAACTTATCTTGCACAAATGTGAACCTGGCAATGCCGACACTCCAGCATCGGAATTATAAAAATGAACTACATAAACAGCATTTGTGTGACCTGCTTTGTCAATGTGTAGTGTAATCAGATCAATAAATGTTAAATGTTGGAAGAGCATGGTATAGACTGAACACACCGCTGCTAGCTCCGGTACAGACTGAACACACCGCTGCTAGCTCCGGTACAGACTGAACACACCGCTGCTAGCTCCGGTACAGACTGAACACACCGCTGCTAGCTCCGGTACAGACTGAACACACCGCTGCTAGCTCCGGTACAGACTGAACACACCGCTGCTAGCTCCGGTACAGACTGAACACACCGCTGCTAGCTCCGGTACAGACTGAACACACCGCTGCTAGCTCCGGTACAGACTGAACACACCGCTGCTAGCTCCGGTACAGACTGAACACACCGCTGCTAGCTCCGGTACAGACTGAACACACCGCTGCTAGCTCCGGTACAGACTGAACACACCGCTGCTAGCTCCGGTACAGACTGAACACACCGCTGCTAGCTCCGGTACAGACTGAACACACCGCTGCTAGCTCCGGTACAGACTGAACACACCGCTGCTAGCTCCGGTATAGACTGAACACACCACTGCTAGCTCCGGTACAGACTGAACACATCGCTGCTAGCTCCGGTTATGTTCTACTCACTTCAGCTCCTTGAGGATCTTCATCCAGCGTGGGAGACTGTTGCCAAGGCGACTGTACAGATGCTCTGGCTGTAGGTCCCACAGTGACTGGTACTGCAGCCAGTTCTGTAGAAGACACACATCTACATTACAATCATGACTGTAGTGTCACCAACTATAACAGTGCAATCAGTCACAGATATGTGCAGCAGTAGTCTGTGTAATGTTAGTCCACGTAGGTGACAACACCCAACTTTCTTGTATGTTCTAATTCTTATGCAAAGTTCACTGTCATTAAGATAGTCCATAACCATTACCAGGCAATCTGGCAATTTTTCACAATGACATACGTGACTGAGATGTCTTCAAAAGTAAACAGTTGCTCACAGTCAAATCAGTTGTGCATGCCAAATCTATCAGTCTTAGCTAACTGGATGTTCTGTCAACGTTACAAAAGTGTGTAGGAGTTATGTATTTTCACACCTTGACATGCAACAAAACAGAATTATCTGCAATGAGCCACTCCAATCCTTGTGCTATGTGGAACGTGACATTCCCATGCCAATGAATACACCCAAGTCCAACTACCCACGTCACGTATCAACCCACACAGCTTCTGACATCCTCAGGTGCCCACTCCACACTACATCTGTGGCTGGAACAAACCAACAGGGACACTACCAGACAAACTATTGATAACTTACATTGACGTAGCCGCGGACGTCAACGACTATGTGGATGACAGCGTTGTAGGCGTTCTCCAGCACCTCTGGGCCACCGGGGATCTTTGACAGCAGGGTCTTGTAAGTTGTCTCTGCCTCTGAACCAGACTTCAGGCCCACCTGCAGATAGACCCACTGCATGTATATGGCTGCACAATTAAATAGAAATATCTCTTATCACAGATGGTACGTAACAATAAGTGCAATGAGCCAGACTCATAATGAATATGGAATCCATGTCAAAGTGCTATCTCCCGAGGTGTTTTCCCAGGGCGGTGCTGACGACACCTCCTGGGTAAATATGTTAGCACAGTCAAATCTTAAGGAGCACTTCCACAACTTGCTTCTGAAAAATAAATGGGCTAAGAGGCTCTTATTATAGTGAGTTAGTAATTATCAGTGAAATGTGTTTTAGTGAATCATCGTCAATGCCTATAGTCTCTTCATCTTAATCACCTAATTGTCATGTTCTCTTGTTAGTCACAAGATGATCAGAAACAGCCAAATTGTGTGAATGTAGTTACTTAAAAGTATGCAAAATGTCGGCCTCATACAAGCAAAACTA
>JAODUO010001057.1:150000-152500 GCA_025642075.2 Ridgeia piscesae | reverse complement strand
AAAGGCGACAAAAGTCCAGAAATTCGTCGATGACCATAAGAAAATTAACACCTTTGTTTTCGTTTTTCACCTTGCCATTTGGTGTTTTAAGAACAACGACACTATATTGATAATCTATGCGTTCACGAGTATCAAAGCCTGAATGCCGCCACGAGAAAACGTCTTCATATATAAACAATAGGTGAAGTCCAGCGTGCCAGCAGCCCACTTTGTCACAAGTGATGATCCTTGCTATCAATTTAATACGCTACACACTATTCCTTAATTTCAAGCAAACTATAACATGACAGTGATTCCATTGCCAAACCGACCAGGCGGAACAACAAGGACTCGACAGCTGAGGCGGCGATAACAACTATGACACGATGCACACACAAATCAGACGTCATTAGCAAGACACTTGTGTAGTTCCTATGTTTGCATACGTATCTACTAAGGTCGTTCTTTGTATGGTTGCTGTGTTCAGGGGTTATCGCTTCAAATTTATCTTTGACATCAAGATAGCAATTGGGTTATATCCTATTTATATTTCGAAGTTGAATAAATACACCTCGAATAGCTGACTGGCGTAACCTAGTAATATGCGTCGTCCCACGGTTCGGGAATGCATGATAGTTACATTCCGGCTCGTTGTAATAAGGCATTTAGTTATGTCTGCTTTGCTCTGACACAAGTTTGCGCAAATGGCCCGTTGAATCCGCATCATGACACTTACGTAATTTCCTGGTTTCCGGCGAACCCGTGTAGGCGTAACTGAGCAACCCCTCGCATTGGTAAAGAAAAGAGCAACCCAAATATATGAAATGCTAAAGCCATTAAGCATGTCTGCAGTATCACATGCCATCATTTTATTAAATTCTTACATAATTTAATAAGTGTTGAAGAAAATTACTGTGCCTCTATAGTGGCTGAGATCTTGGGCATTTCCCCTGTGAATCGGACACCACGCGTCCACTACCGCCAGCAGATCGGGTGCTCAAAGCAATCCCCTCTACCTTCTGAGATGCGAAATGCGGACGATGCACGGCGGTCTTTTACTTTCTGACGTAACTAACAAACCTACCAACTAAAGCGGCCAAACCTCTATAATACATCATATATATATATATATATATATATATATATATATATATATATATATATATATATATAATATAATTAATATATATATGTATATCATATTCATATCATTTCCATGAACCGTCGTCGTCGTAAATTGTACTCAAAATCAATGAGTGATAAAGTGTGGAGATAAGATAAGTCTCAGTATTGGAGTGTGGGATCGTTAGCTTGTGGTTGTCAACTGGTACGCTCTACGCTCTATTTCAATTGTTGCTTTAGTGTTGCTTAAACGACTGTCAATCGTCTGCGTAACCCCGCTGAGAAGACAGTCTGGTAACTTTACCGGCGTTTGAGTGCTGCCACCTCACGGACACTGGTTCATTCCGATTTTAGAAACAACTAAAGTTTGTTTTTAATATTTATTTTGTTAATTTAAATTTAATTGTTAATACTTTTTATTGTACAAAATTATCTGATGAAAAGGTATCTGTATTTAATTTGTTATTACAAAATTCGTCCTGAAAACCAATCAGCATCTATACCGTAATATGTGGTAAGGCTGCCCTGGTGGTTAAAACGGCAGCTCATTAATTCCCCAGGCGGAGTTGACGGGCTGAAAGGTGCTGCCACCTCACGGAGACTGGGTAACCGAGGCTATTGCTGCTTCAGCTCACGTTGTAGATGTCACTGATTGAGTGTCATTGGTGTCGTCTAGGGAACCAGGGACTTCTCTTGCTTTATCGAGCACAACCCCACGTCAGCCCAAGGGACTGGTGGTTCAGCAGGATCGTTTTGTTGTGAAACGACGACATACAACAGAGAAAACAATGTTACTAAACGGCTAAGACCATAAAAGTGACGAAATTACTATACTTCTGATAGTATGATGACAGTATTACGTGTTCAAAGTTGTGGGTAGGAGGTAAGACAACGTTTAGTTGAACGAAATGTTCATTATTATAATGATGGTCGACTATTTATTTATTTATTGGTAGATGAAACCGAAAACTTACCTCAATGTCATCCAATTGTGCAGCAGACCTCTTAATGGAACAACGGCCGCGGAGGACGTGACGTCGGCAGTTTTTTCTGGTCAAATGCTGTTGACATGATGGGCAAGTAAAACGCGATATTGACACCAGCACGTCATATTCGTTATCGGAATCAAACGACAGAATATAGTTGTAGTACGTCAAGTATTACGTTAGCTATACCGACGTAGTAACAGGAATGACTACCTCACCACACGTCGGTCTTAGGTACGTTTTGGAAAGAGAATAAGGTCACGTGGGAGACATACCAAACATAAACCATTTCTGTCGTAAAACAGTTTTCTCTAAATGCATGTCACGTGACGTCACTATGAAATCTGAAAAACGCATAATATAATAATATTCTCTTTTTATGAAGCTGGTGTTTCGCTAACAAAGGAAACATA
>JAODUO010001057.1:122500-147500 GCA_025642075.2 Ridgeia piscesae | reverse complement strand
GTAGCATTTCGTGTCTTATCAAAGTGATATGTTTTTCAGATGCGGATGCCCAACATTTCGCTTCAGTTAATTTGTAATATATAAATATATATATATATATATATATATATATATATATATATATATATATATATATATATATATATATATATATATATATATATATATATGATATTGTTATAAACATACAACAATTGCGATTATAAGTGTTATGTCCTTAGGGTTTTTACGGACAAAATCGTAGGACCTTTGTATATCCAGTGGTATCCTTCGTGATTTTTTTAAGTTTTCAATTGATATTAATCCGCTCGATGACAGTGACACTACATAAGTGTTAAGCATATTTTTTCACCAGACAATCTTCTCGGCAAAGTTTCGCAGCTGAGCGAGAGTCGGTTAAGCGAGATTACACCAGGTTGCGCCACTAGGATATTTCCGATATGAAAACACACACACGCACACGCACACGCGCACAAGCGCACACGCGCACAAGCGCACAAGCGCCCAAGCGCACAAGCGCACAAGCGCACAAGCGCACAAGCGCACAAGCGCACGCACGCCACACACACACACACACACACACACACACACACACACACACACACACACACACACACACACACACAAATATACCTGGCGGAGTTGAGGGGCTGAAAATGATGCCACCTTACAAAGCCTGGTTAATCGAAGCTAAATCAAGGAAAGCGAAAACGAGGCTGGGGGCAGTTGGGGGCAGGAGGTCCATATACTCCATGTTAACATATAGGGTTTTGTTTTGTTTTTGGTCATAATAATCGAACTGTTCCGAAATAGCGTATTTCAGTTATATTGTCCGAAAGATAATGTAACGTGTGTGTGTATATATATATATATATATATATATATATATATATATATATATATATATATATATATATATATATATATATATTATTATGATTGTAAACAGACCAGCTAAGCATGCATCACCGCCTTATGGAAACCGATGGTTTCCTGGGTTTTTCTTACCAGACAAAAGGCCGTTCTGTCTTTAAATGTTGTCCTCTGCATGCGTGAACATTACAATATATTTTAACCTGTGACCGGAAAAGCTTAAACTCTACTTATTCGATGGTGGAGAATTTGTTTCGTTGTTTTCAATCGTAGCTACAAGAAGCAGCAATACCAGTGTCACTTTCATTCGCAGCATGCTGTTTCCTAGTCAGTGCTCTGTTGTCATACGTCTGTTCGCCTATGTCTAACACGCAAGACCATGAGTGATATCCGTGCGATTGCTCATTCAAATGCACAGCGGCATTCGTCTGAACTGGTGCGCTTATTATGCCCTGTATTCTCGCATTAATGGAACTAATCGACTTCCTGTAATCATCAGTTTTGTCCGCCAATGTTGGGCTGTCAGTTGTGGCTTCCTGTTCATCCATTAGCTATATATGATGATGAATGTTGGGTGGCGATTCCTACCAGGCCAAGACTTTAGGCGTGCCGTCATGGTGTACTGGTGTTGTTGGCGAACGTCCACTGCGCCTTTCAGAAATAAAACATGGCGCGGAGAGAGAAGGACGGCACTTGAACAAGGCAGTTATTCACGTTTTATGGTGTTGTTGCCATTCAACGTAGCAACATGATCTACTCTAGCCGTCACATCAACACACCTGGTGTACGTAACAGTGATTGGTATCAGTGTCGTAAATATGCGTTTCCGAGAGATATGTAGTTACAAACCAATAAAAAAACAGAATAAATGCAACAGTACGGTATGTAGTTTATAAAACAATCCCTGTGTGTTTGTTTTTCTGTTCTTATGAAACATAAATTAATGTTGTTACTTTGTCTAGTTACATGGCTGTGAAAATCATTGCTTTTCACGACAGATGTTAAAAAGGTATTTTGGACATTGTTTTTTCATTATTTTATCGTATTGCTGATATACTTGAATTATAAATAGGTTTTCTAATATAAGAATATTGAACTTTTTAAACTACGTTGCGTGCGTCCATAGAATTATAAGTTGACGTTGTTTGGTTCGTGTTTACGGTTTCCCGCAAGAGTCCCGTCACAAGTGAATCAATGATGAATGTTGGGTGGCGATTCCTACCGGGCCAAGATGTAAGACGTGTCGTCATGATGTATTGGGGTTGTTAGTGGACGGCCACAGAGCCCGTCATAAATAAAACATGGCGCGGAGAGAGAAGGACGGGACACGTAACAAGGCAAAACGTCGTAAAGTTGCGCTAGTTGCGTTTCACGTGTCTGCTCCATAGTTGCACTTAGATAGCGCCATGTATTTAGTAGGCGTAACTTTACACTAGTTGAAATATTTACGTGATGCTCCCCAAATTCGTTGATGCTCCCGACACGCCCATTCTCAACTTATTATTTGTATTGTTTACACTGGATATCCCTTACATTCATCATAGCTTGTCATTTGCTATACCTATATGAACGGCAAAGGGGGCAGCTAAAGTGAATTTTTTTGTCAAATACGGGGAATTCCCCTCCCGCGACCAAAATAGGTCAATTATACGTCGATTTTTTTACAGGAATGCTAAATTGGTCTCATGACACTAGCTGTAAGCGACACTGACTAGTCGGTGTTACCTGCGACCGGCAGTAGACCGCATAATTGCTCGTAATGTTACGCGGCTTTATGAAACCGGCCCATGGCCTGCCCAGATCGTCACATCAATATACCTGGAGCCGGTTTCATAGAGCCTGCTTACGACGTCGTAGCGGGCGATAACTCGTCGTCAGCTTAAAATGTTATAAAGTTACGCTAGTTGCGTTTCACGGGACTGTTCCGTAGTTGCACTTTGGTTTCGTCATGTATTTAGTAGGCGTAACTTTACGCTAGTTGACATATTTACGTGATGCTCCCCAAGTTCGTTGATGCTCCCGACACGTCCACTCTCAACTGAATTATTTTTAACGTTTACACTGGATATCCTTAACATTCATCACAGCGTGTCATTTGCTATACCAGACTTGCCACATCTCTGAAATGGCAATCTGTATTTTTGACCTAAGATTCTGTAAGAATCCGTATTAATCTGTATAAGATAACTCGTATGGAACGTTTTGTCGCACATACCATAATAACACATGAATGCATCAAATAAGGCAAATAAACACCCAATACAATTGAATAAAAACATTGTTTAACCATGAAAAGAAAGCTGAAAAATACTGAGAAATTTGCAAACACGCAAACATAATTAATGGGACATCTTTCAATTATTAAAGGCTAACAACACATACTATTAATGTAATAAAAATTAAATTAACATTGTAGCAAAAGTTGAAAGAGAAACCTTTATAACAACGCCATATAAATCAGAATAATATATTCTACTCTTATTGCTTTGCAATGATTCAAACATCGCATTAACATAGTCACTATCTACTTTAAAATATTATATATCTGCTCAGTAACTGATTAATTGAATAGAATAATTATCCCATTATTATGTTTTTATTTAGACTATACTAAAGTCTAGATCGACGATAATTCTAGCCTGGGTGATGCAGGTTTTAATTACTAAAATATGTTTTTGACATGCAGCTTTCTATCTGTAATATATTCTGCTGATGATTCTTGTCAATTATACATTAATTAAATCAAACCTATGTTGGTATTGGGTTGACTATTTACCAGATGGCACATCGATTAACGCCATGTGTCTTCACCTGTACTGGGCGATAATAAGAACCCTGACAAGTACGGCGTTGTACTCGTATCAAACTTATAACTGGTGTCAATAATAGGTCAAACATATCTCCATTGTCCACGCAACACAATACTTGATTGGATTAAGCCCTGCTATTGTCTGTGAACTTGGTAACTTAAGGGATTAGCGACCTATTGTTTACCGTGCAGGGCACGTCGTCATGCTGACTGCTTATTTGAGTCGGTTTGATGTCCGATCGTTTAGTTAGGCAATTTCAACTGAGGCGGGCAGGAAATAATGCAGTCATGTACTGCTGATAACGTCACTAATAACAACTAAGATAACATTTCGCCAATTTGGCGAAGAGTATTTATTTATTTTCGCCGAATAGCAAACTGTTTCGCCTATGGCGCAATTAGCGATCGGCAGCGCTAGCTAAGTTGATTGTACCATTCCCACCCGTTGAGCCACCTGCCGCAGTTTTCAGAACTAAAATTTACGAACGCGCAATCTTTTGCACGCTAAAATAAACTAATCGGTGGTTCAGTTCGTTCGTTTCGAATCGATTGACCTAGTCACTAACACTAAACGTTTATTCCATTATCATATATACGTGACACATACACGGACATCATGTGGTTAAAAATAATTTCCCCATCGATCTAGCTAAAATCCGTATCAAAATGGTGTATGGCCGTATCATTAAAAATCGTCAAAATCCGTATCGGATACGGGTAACCCGTATCAAGTGGCAGGTCTGCTATACGAACGGCAAAGACGACAGCTAAAGCGAAAAAGACACCACAAATACAGAGATTCCCCACCGCGACCAAATTAGGTCAAGTCTACGTCGACTTTTTTTTACGAGAATGCTAAATTGGTCTCATGAAACTAGTTGTAAGCTACACAGAATATTCGCTGTTTGCTGCGACCGGTAGATCGCAGAATTGCTCGTAAAGTTTCGCGGCTTTATAAAACCGGCTCCAATGCTTGGTACAGGTGTCGTAAATGTGCGGTTCTGAGAGATGTGTAGTTATAAACAAATAAAGAACCAGAATAAAAACCACATAAAACCAAGACATATAAAAACCACATGAACCAAATAAAGCGCTACGTAAAATCGCGTTTGCGAATACCCAAAGTGAGCTATTATATGTAATATTTGGGTATGTTTCAAATACATAAATGTCAATGTAAAATAGGCATGCACTTGTCTCGTCTGCAGTCATGTGGTGTTTATGTTATGTTGTCATTTTCATTGGCGATCTGGTCCCCAAACACTCGATGGAGTTACGTATTATATCGTATATAAACTTCCGTTCTAATTTATAAGTTTCCATCCATCAAAAACTCATCTAGGAGATGTTTATTATGCAGGTAAGTTATTATTATTCAAAATCGGTAGCGTATTGCAGTATTTTTCACTTTGAATACGCTTGGTGACAACGAGGTGGGGAACAGTTCTGTATGGTCTCATTAGGTATCGCACACAACGGATCGGGCGATATTCGGTCAGGCAATAATAAGCTGTAACTTCATTATTCTAACACATGCGGTGTGCAAATGTTCCAAGGCATCGATTATATTGGTGAAATTGTAATATACGTGTGCCCGGCGGCATGCGTTATAGACCTCAACATGTACGTTGTTTTATAGAGCTCTGGATTAAGTCATTTAGTGTAACCTTACAGGTTGTTTCTATATATGAGGATACCAGTGGATATGTATATGCCCTACGACTGTGTACCTGACATCTTAAGGACTTAATATCTATAACCAATAACATATGTGTTACAAATTAAACAAGCACGTTAAAGCAACAGTTGTGGGAACACCGTGGTTGGTTATCAATAAGCATTTTATATCGCATTTAGTTGTTTCAGCTCGATGAACGTACATAATGTATATTTCATTGTGTAACTGTTTATTGTTTTTTTTAATCTATGTTGAAACAATTTATGACAACCAACCCCCCAGTATGAGAGCATATGGTGGCGAGAGAACAGTACTCAACGCTATATATGTGAGTTCGTCAATTGTGTATGTAATCCGTTGCAGGACAGGCAGCCAGTGGAATCGGCGCACAAGTGGCAACGCACTCTCGCGACGCATTCTGCAGTCGCTGTAGCCTGCCAAAGTGACGTAACCATTGCATTCACTGTGGCAAGTACCGGTGGACTTGGCCGATGTTCCGTAAGTGCTATGAGCAGGTACTAATTGTCACAGATACACCATTCTTGTCAAAATGATATAACAACAGTTTGTCATCAGCATAACGGTGATACGAAAGTTCATGGTTGCAAATGATGTCGGCAATAGGCTGCACATATAACAAAACAGCAGTTGGCCTAGCATTGTTCCTTGTGGTACACCAGTGAGCAGAGTAATTTTGCTTGAAGTTGCACTACCAACGAAAACATTCTGCCTGCGATCGTAAAGGTACGATTCACCCGAACGCAATAAAACCCCGGCAAGTCCACAGCGCCGTTGTAGACGTTAGAGAGGTACTGCACGCTCTACTGTATCAAAAGCAATGCTCAGATCTATGAGCGAGACGTCAGTGCGTTATCTACGGTCCAGCGCTGTCGAGATAGTTAACCATAAAGAGCAGTGCTGCTCAGTAGAGTGATTACGTTTGTATGCAGACTAATATGTATCTGTCAGAGATTCATTGATTAGATGAATGTTGAATCTGTTGGCAACCACATTTTCTATCACTTTCAAGACGTGAGGTAGATTGCTGACTGGACGGTAGATGCTAATCGTATCTTAACAAAGCGATGTGTTCTTCAGAAGCGGATGCACAAGCGTTCGCTTCAGTTCTGTTGTAAGAAATGTGAAATTGGTTACAAACTTTCAACGATTGTGATTATAAAAGTTAAGTCCTTAGTTTCTCACGAATAAAATGGTAGGATACTTGTATATCCAGTGGTATCTTCACATAAAGAAGTGATCCCTAAAAGGATACAATAAAACATTTCACAATAATTATTCAGTTTTACCGCATTATGCGATAATGTTTGTTTGACATTATTTTGAATATGTAGTAGTTGTAATTATTCATCAAATGAAGAGTAAAACAAATCATTAACCCACATAAATGGCTTAATCCAGAGTTGTATAAAACAATGCTATACAATATCATGATCATCTCGATCACTTCACCCATCTCAGAATGTGTACGTTTTGTACAGAATGGATATGTCGTCCTAAACTAAATCCACATAAACCAGGCAGCCATGATTGCAGCGTTTGATGGTTCGTGATTTTGATAGGTTTACGATTCATATTACTCTGTTCGATGACATACGTAACTAAAACACCTATTGGATTAGGTTGCTTACTCTCTGTGCAGGTTTTTGACACAACAGTTTATAACACGAGCCGTCATGCGTGTTACAATTTACACCAATATAATCGATGGCTTGGAGCGTTTGCAGATCGCATGTGTTTGTATAATTAACTTACAGCTTATTAATCAGTATTGCCTGACCGGATATCTTCCGATCCGTTGTGTGCGATAATTAACGATACCATACATAAATGTTCCCCACCTCGTTGTCGGCAAATGTATTCAATGTCAAAATTAATGCAATACGCCACCGATTTGAAAATAATAACTTATCTGCATAATAGCTTCCAACTTATAGATGAGTTTTGATGGATGGAAACTTATAACTTAGAACGGAGGCTTAAGCCGTGGCAGTTGCGCCTGTATGATAGAATACGTAGCTCCATTGAGTCGTTGGGGACCAGATCGCCAATGCAAATGGCCACAAAACATAAACACCGTATGACGGCAGCCGAGACAAGTGCATGCCTATTTTAAGTAGACTTTTATATATTTGAAACATAGCCGAATGTTACCTATAATAGCTCACTTTGTGTATACGCAAACATGATTTTACATAACGCTTTATTTGGTTCGTGTGGTTTTTATGTGTCGTGATTTTATGTGGTTTTTATTCTGGTTTTTTATTGGTTTGTAACTACATATCTCTCGGAAACGCATATTTACGACAACGGTACCAATCACTGGTATGTTGATATGACGGCTAGAGTAGATCATGTTGCTACGTTGAATGGCAACAACACCATAAAACGTGAATAACTGCCTTGTTCCAAGTGCCGTCCTTCTCTCTCCGCGCCATGTTTTATTTCTGAAAGGCGCAGTGGACGTTCGCCAACAACCCAGTACACCATGACGGCACGCCTAAAGTCTTGGCCTGGTAGGAATCGCCACCCAACATTCATCATCATATATAGCTAATGGATGAACAGGAAGCCACAACTGACAGCCCAACATTGGCGGAATAAACGGCTGATTACAGGAAGTCGATTATTTCCATTAATGCGACAATACAGGGCATAATAAGCGCACCAGTTCAGACGAATGCCGCAGTGCATTTGAAAGAGCAATAGCACGGATATCTCTAGTAGTCCTGCGTGTGAGACACAGGCAGTCTGCGGATGTGAACAGAAGGATCACAACAGAAAACTGACGAGGACATAGTATGCTGCGAATGAAAATGACGCTGTTATTGCTGCTTCTTGTAGCTACGATTGAAAACAACGAAACAGATTCTCCACCACCGAGTAAGTAGAGTTTAAGCTTTTACGTTCACATGTAAAAATAAAATGTAATGTTCGCGCATGCAGAGGTCACATATTAAAGGCAGAACTGCCTTTCCTCTGTTCAAAATCAGCAAAACAGCGGTCTGCATAAGGCGGTGGAATATGCTTAGTTGGTCTGTTTAAGCTGCATAAGGAATATATATATATGTGTGTGTGTGTGTGTGTGTGTGTGTGTGTGGGGGGGGGGGGGGGGGGGGGGGGGTTTTTTTTTTTTTTTTTTTTTTTTTTTGTGTGTGTGTGTGTGTGTGTGTGTGTGTGTGTGTGTGTGTGTGTGTGTGTGTGTGTGTGTGTGTGTGTGTGTGTGTGTGTGTGTGTGTGTGTGTGTGTGTGTGTGTGTGTGTGTGTGTGTGTGTGTGTGTGTGTGTGTGTGTGTGTGTGTGTGTGTGTGTGTGTGTGTGTGTGTGTGTGTGTGTGTGTGTGTGTGTGTGTGTGTGTGTGTGTGTGTGTGTGTGTGTGTGTGTGTGTGTGTGTGTGTGTGTGTGTGTGTGTGTGTGTGTGTGTGTGTGTGTGTGTGTGTGTGTGTGTGTGTGTGTGTGTGTGTGTGTGTGTGTGTGTGTGTGTGTGTGTGTGTGTGTGTGTGTATGGCATATACTTTACAAATATATGTTGATGGTTGTTTGGTAAAACATTGTGAGAGGCATCAAATATAAATAAAATCGTTTTTAATTCAACTATATCATTGCATTTTAGAACGCGATAATTGTAGAACAAATTATTTATATGATCCCATCGATTGGCACCGTGGATCAATCTAATCACTTATTTTTGTATTAATTTAATTCGTTGTAAATTAGTCACATATGTGTTTCCCCAAATTTCAGAACAATACATCAGGTGAGATAATAATAATGAAATATACAGAGAACGCATGCTGGAGTGGTCGACACAATGACTAACTTTGTATACAATAGATGCTACTTTCGATAACTTGGATTTTACCATTTCATGTGGTTCTTCCAATTTAGCACGTCATCAGTTAAGACACCAATAAATTGAATGGCTTGAACTCTCTGTACAGTAAAATTATTGAAAATAATAGCAACATTTTGTTGATGGTTATAATAATACGTAATTAGTTTTAGCAATATTTAGTGACAGTTTGTTTACGCAAAACCACTTGTACATCTTATTAAGCCCCGTATTTAGGTCACTTTCTAAATCTTGTAAGTGACTATGAGAATGAAATATATTTGTATCATCGGCGAATAAAATAAACTACAGTAGCTTCGACACATTACTTACTTACTTACTTACTTACTTACTTACTTACTTACTTACTTACTTACTTACTTACTTACTTACTTACTTACTTACTTACTTACTTACTTACTTACTTACTTACTTACTTACTTACTTATGCCTGTTTGCTCGCTGGGAGCATAGGCCATCGACCAAGGAACGCCACCGTTTTCTGTCCGTGGCCATCCTCTCCATTTCTCTCCTAATGTATCCCATCTCCTTTGTTCCTTTTTCCGTGTCTCATTGCCAGTGTTTCGTGGCCTACCTCTTCGCCTCTTCCCTGGGGGGTTCCATGTGATGGCTTGACGGGTGATGGTTTATGATGGTTTCCTGAGTGTATGTCCTATCCACCTCCATTTTCTCTTCTTTATTTCAATTTCTATGGGTAGTTGCTTGGACATTTTCCAGAGTGTAATGTTGGATATATAGTCTGTCCACTTCAGGTGTAGGATTCTACGCAGGCATTTGTTGATGAAGGTCTGTATTCTTTTTATGAATACTTCGCCATGTATCCGATCCATAGAGTAAAACTGCTTTGACATTTGAATTGAATATTCTCAGTTTGGTGTTAGTTTTGATTTTTTGCTCTCCAAATGTTTCTCAACATGATGAATGCAACTCTTGCTTTCTGTACCCTTGCTTTGACGTCTTCTTCTGTGCGTTCATTTTTGTTGATTGTACTGCCCAGGTATGTGAATGAGTCTGTCTCTTCCAGTGGCTCTCCGTTCATTGTAATGGGCTTGTTGTTCTTTGTGTTGGCTTTCATAATATTTGTCTTGCTTCTGTTGATGTTGAGTCCTAGCTGTGTTGAGACTGTGTTTAGCAGCTCTGTTGTTTCCTGCATCTGTTGATGGCTGTGTGAGAGGAGAGCGAGGTCATCCGCCAAGTCCAGATCCTCCAACTGTCTCCAAGGTGTCCACTGGATCCCATTTCTTCTATTTGTTGTAGTCTTTTTCATGATCCAGTCTATGGCGAGCAGGAATAAGAATGGTGACAGAAGACATCCTTGCCTCACTCCTGTCTTCACCATGAAAGAGTCTGTAAGTTGTCCTGCATGAACGACCCTGCATGCCATATCTTCGTAACCATTTTTTATCAGAGATATAAGTTTATCCGGTATCCCGTAGTGCTGTAGAAACTTCCACAGCGTATCGCTGTCGAGGCTATCAAATGCCTTCCGTAGTCTACAACGTTTATGTACAGGGATGAGTCCCATTCCATGAATTTTTCAACAATGATTCGCAGTGTTGCTATTTGGTCGGTGCATGGTCTGTCTTTGCGGAAGCCAGCTTGGTGGTCTCTGAGCTTGGCATCCACCCCTGTCTTCAGTCTGTCCAAGATGACTCTGTTGAGGACCTTTCCGGGTACTGATAGGAGCATTATTTATCTGTAGTTCTTACAATCTTGCATATCTCCTTTCTTTGGGAGCTTCACGAGGTACCCTTCTTTCCATTCAGTTGGTATTTCTTCTTGTTTCCATATCTTCCCGAATAGATCATGTAGTATCTCTGTGGAGGTCCCTATGTCAGCCTTGATTGCCTCAGCAGGAATTTTGTCTGGGCCGGAGGATTTCCCTCTCTTCATGTGATGGATGGTTTTCTCAATCTCTGCCTTACTTGGTCTTTCGCAGTTTATCTGGAGTACTTCTTCAGCTGGTGTGATGTCTGGAGGGTTCTGGGGTGGTGGCCGGTTTAGCAGTTCTTCAAAATGTTCCCTCCATCTCTTCAACTGGTCTTCATCACTGGTAAGTACATTGCCATTCTTATCTTTGATAGGTCTGTCTGTACGCTTGTACTTTCCTGCTAATTTTCTTGTTATTTCATACAGTTGGTTCATGTTTCCTTGGGCTGATGCGTCCTCTGCTTCCTTGGGTAGGTCTTCAATGAAGTTTGCCTTGTCTGTTTTTACGCTGTTCTTGACTGCTCTGTTTGCCTCTGTGTACTCTTCCTGTGCTGTTGCTTTTGCTGCTCTCGTTCGGCTGTTGTTAATTGCACCTTTTTTCCTTCCTCACTTGCACTTTGTTGAGAGTGTCTGCAGAAATTCAGTCTTTTTGTTGGTATTTCTTCTTTCCCAGAACTTCGCTGCATGTGCTGGTCCACATCTCCTTGATATGTTGCCATTGTGTGTCTATGTCCATGTTTCTTTCGTCAAGAAGATCTTGTAGGGCTTCGTATTTTTTGCTGACTGTAAGTCGGAAGGACTCTGTTGTCATCCTGTCCTTTAGGTAGTCCACATTGTACTGCGTTCTGGTGCTCCTCTTGACTTCTCTTTTCTTTAGCTTCATCTTCATTCTATCCAGCACTAGATGGTGGTCTGAGGCTGCATCTACCCGTCTCTGCACTCTCACATCCTGCATTGATCTTCGGAACTTATGTCTTACGTCCTATGCAGATATGGTCTATTTGATTTTCTGTTATGTGGTCTGGTGATACCCAGCTTGCCTTATGAATCCTGCGATGCGGGAACACGCTGCCTCCGATGATCATGTTGTTAAATGCACATAAATCAGCCAACATCTCGCCATTTTCATTCATTTTGCCATGTCCCTGTCTGCCCATGACTTCTTCGTACCCGCTGTTGTGTGATCCGATTTTGGCGTTCAAGTCTCCCATGAGTATTGTCATGTCCTTCTCCTTCAGTTTTTCACACAATGTCTGCAGTTTGTTGTAAAAGTCCTCTTTCGTGTCTTCATCCTTGTCGTTTGTGGGTGCGTAGCACTGAATGATGTTGAGCTTGATGTTTTCTTTCTTTGTTTTGAACGAAGCAAATATGATCCTTGGTCCCGCTGCTTCCCAGTTAATGAGAGCATTCTGTGCCTCATGTGACAACATGAGTGCCACGCCTTCTGTATGATGTGCATCTTCCTCTTCATGCCCCGAGTACAGAATAATTTCTCCCGTATTCAGTCTGACTTGCCCCGACTGTGTCCACCTCGTTTCACATAGCCCTAGTACTGTGATGTTGTAGGCCCGTCGTTCCCTTGCTATTCGGGCTGCTTTATTTTCTACCAACATGGTTCTCACGTTCCATGTTCCGATTTTTGAGATTTTCTTGGAAGACATGAAGGGTTTCAGCGATGTAGCTTCCTTACGGCTTTCACTGCATGGCTTTCACTCTCCCCAGGAGGCCCTCCCTCTCCCAAGTTCAGTACAGTTCCTGTGGTCGATGTTTTCGTAACAATCGACACATTACACATATCATTAACATATATTGTAAACAATAGCGGACCTAAGATAGAACCTTAAGGAACACCATGCAGTATTGGTACAAATTCAGATTTATGTCCTTCGTAACTAACGCATTGCGTTCTGTTTGATAAATAACTTCTTATCCATTGACAAAAAACTCCGTGAAAACCACAACATTCCAGTTTCGTACATCAAAATTGGTAGTCTACTGTGTCAAAAACATTTCGTAGGTCGATAAATGCACCAATAGAGTGTTTTCGTTTATTTAAACATTTTGTAATCTCATACACTACTTTTACAAGGGCATATGTAGTGTACATTTTTACCCTGACGCCATACTGTCAATGATTTTTGTAATGTGTTTAATATGTTGCTCTATAGCTTTTCGTGGATTTTTGAGAATTTCTTGGATTTTTGAGAATTGCAGGGAAATAGATATTATAGTTACTGAAATCACTTTTCCTCCACTACCTTGGCGATTTTCCTTATTTCAGGAAACGTTCCAGTTTGGAAAGACAAGTTGAATATATATATGTCATTGGCATTATGATGGATGTCATTACACTTTTAGTCGAGTCTAAAATCGATGTAATCACAGTCAGTGGATGTTTTGCTTTTACAACCGTTAACAACATATATGTACTTCGCGTTCGTTAACTGGTGAAAGGAACATACCTTTTTTATTTCTAGAAGTTCAGTAATCATATACAGATGCTTATGGGCGTGTTTTTATGTTATTCGCTAAATCAGATTTAATTGTTGTAAAAATATTGAATACATTAGCTATCTGCATTTTATTATCTACCTTGCTTCCTTCTACAATAACATGATTTGGGTAGCTGGAATGTTGTATATTTTTTACCAATTACAATTATCAGAATATGCCATGTTTCTGCAATATTGTTACGGTGTTTATATAAAAATTACCATTATCCCTAATTATAATGAAAAGGGATTCTTTCAGAATATAAGTCTTTGTAATTTACACAATATATAATTAACATAACTATGTTATTTTATGTAACTCTAGAGTTTTGTTTTATTAATCAATGACGACTCTGATATTATTATAGAAACCAAACCTTTCGTGTCCCAAATATCTACAAATACTCGGCATTTTTAGTTTGAGCTCGGTACGCCTATGTTATCATAATAAGGCGTCATTTATTGATTAATGGTTTAGTGATTAATATATTATATTTGGCATTAAATTGCGTTAAATAATTAACAAACAGTTTAAAGTTCCAAAATAATCCATTTTCATTATAATTTGCGACATCAAAAAATCCATTTCCGGTTCCAAAGAATCTCTTTAAGCGATACTTTGTCGCGCCCGACCCACAACCCCCACGCCCAACAACGTTTCTTTTTTCCAGGCTTATGCGAACATTCCTTTTAAGTCCATTTCCATATTTGCTTGATCGTAAATGAAACTTGATATAGACATGATTCACGACATTGATTTTTTGCAGCTACCATCGAAAACGCAAGTACCTTCGACAGCGTTGTCCACAGTCCGCGAACAGAAGGCCCTTCGACACGTGCGGTTTACGCGACAACGGAGTCCAACCAAGAAATCGAAAGTGCAACGCCATTTAGTGATGTCGCCGATGACGAAACGGTCAGCAAGAATGGACACACCACTGACAGGTCAATACACGCGATACACACAGACGGAAGCTTACGGCCGGCATTCACCACCAGTACCGACGGAGAACTTGGCGGATATTATGCATCCAACGAGACGGACACGCAGTCGCCATTGGCTACTCGGCTGAAGCAAATGGAAGACCAGATTTACGGCATACTCTGTAATTCGTCTTGTACTGGCATCTGTTATAGTTCGAGCCCTCGTCCAGATTCGCATTGCTACTGTGACGCAGCATGCCAGCTACTGGGCGACTGTTGCCTTGACTACGAAGCCACGTGTGCCTCTGGCCCGATGTTGACACGCGACAATTACATTGATATAGTTCGCAGTCGACAGCCACCACCAGTGGAATGCATCACGTTTTGGCAGAGTCGACTTTCCAGTAATAAAATTTTCGTAGTGACGTCGTGTGTAACAACTAACGCACAGAATGACAACGCTGTTATGCATCGCTTGTGTCAACGTCCTCTGCAGGAAGAAAGAAACATTAGCACCGAACTTCCGGTGATGTTTCGTGACATCGTCTATCGCAATAGATACTGCGCTAAATGCAACAATCCAGATATTGACTTCAGCGAGGTGAAGCAACCCTCATTCAAGGTCTATTGCGGAACAAATAGTTCAAAAGCACGTGAGATTTGGCGACAAAAAGGCACAGACGCCTTTGTCTCCTATGCAATTACCGCGTGTACGCTTCACATAAATATATCTCGTTCCAGTGGTTTTCTGCAAGATTTCAGTCGCTACCACTGCGGGGGGCTTGTTGGAATTCCCCGTTCCTGTGAACCGACAAGGGAACCTGAGGAACCTTACTTGTTATCGGTCTGCCAAAAGTATCGGGCGGATGTGGGTATGTTGTCGCTTCCTCCATTGCACTACCGAAATCCTCACTGTGCAGCGTGCATGGGAGTGTCCGTCTCAGAGCTAACGTGTCCGTTCTTATCGTTTCCCGATATATACAATCCTAACATCCGACCGCTGCCCAGTTTTAGCCTCCTTCTCGATTTCAGTGGCGCCCAACATCTGGCGTACGATAAGGCTTTGTGTCCAGCGCATATGCTGCACGACTACACACGTGACACTTGCGTCATCCGCACGTGCCCACCGGGTCACGTGGGCTTACAAGAAAGGAAACGATGCACTAAGATGAACGTGACAGTAGAACAGATCTTGTCCGGAAGAAACAATACAGTGATCACAGTTGTGACGGTCATACAGTTACCATCTGACGTCACTTCCCGTGAGAATGAGTTCATAGAAGAATCGGTCAAGCTGATAATCGAACATGTACCTCTCAATAATATAAAGCCGGTCGTCAACATGTCATATCACATCGCTTGTGTCAATCTGACTGACAGTTTGGCGGAAAGATTTGAAGACAAGTGCTGTAACTCTGCAAACCACGATGTTACGTGTTTAGCCTTTCGGCTATCAAACGTTCAATTTCGACAGATAATACCTCACATTAACGTTATCAAGAACGAAATTATCATTGAATTAAGCAACAGTACCAATGTCGACGTGATGGCACTGTTTGTCATGAATCACGACATCAATGAAACAGTGGGAGTTTGCTCAAGTGGAACTTCCAGAATTCCGACCCAGCTGATATTACTGGGACACGATATGTCGTGGGACGTCTTCCCGTCCGCATTCGTGGTTGCCGACACGTCGCTGATATACGCAACTGACGAAGTGCCTTTTGCCGTTTCCTGGCATCGCAACATGTCTGGTGACTTTGTGTGGGTCGAACAATACGCCGCTCTTGTTTGTGAACCTGACGTCCTCACGTGCGAGACGGTCACGCTGTATGAAGACGACTATATCGAGATGGGTAATTATGTCCTTCTTCTCGGCAAGACGAACATTAGCCAACAGAACGTGTTTAAACTGGATTCGGACGCGATCATATTGTGCGCATCTTTACTGCCGAATACAACGACCGTTCAGTCAACTATTGCACCTGGCAACAGTTGGGAGGACTACATTAGGGGCTTGCTTACTTTAATAGGGAACGTCTTGTCGATGATATGTCTCATTGCTACCATGGTGACCTATTGCATGTTCCGCTCCCTACGGACCCTCCCGGGAAAATGCATCATGAACCTCACAGTATCTCTGTTCCTTGCTCAGTTCACGTTCCAGTTAAGCGGAACGTTGGTGTCGTATCAAGACGCGTGCATTGTGCTCGGAGTGCTACAACATTATGCCTGGCTCGCTGCCTTCTTCTGGATGAATGTACTTTCATTTAATACCTGCATTACGTTCGTCTCCCTACAACCTTCCTACAACATCACACATACCGCTCGTCTTCGCTTTTTCGCCCTTTACGCGTGGGGACTTCCGGCTGCCATCATAGCTATTTGTCTGTCCATCGACTTAGCCACGAAGCTCCCGTTCAGCTACGGAGGAACGACGAGCTGTTTCATCGTCAGAAACGATTCTATCTTGTTTTATTTCGCGATACCGTTAGCAGTGATCATCGCTGCAAACATAGCCTGCTTCGTTCGCACCATCTGTGCTCTCAGAAGCTCCATTGCGATCGGTAACCAGGCCAGGACATCGCAGCAGCAACATCGCAGTACGTTAGTCATTTACGCCCGTCTTATGTCACTGATGGGATTCACATGGCTTTTCGGGTTCCTCGCTAACGTTGACGCCCTCCATTTCTGCTGGTATCTTTTCATTGTGTGCAACACTCTTCAGGGTGTTTTCATATGTTTTTCGTTCGCGCTCTCCCAACAATCCAGGCAATTATGGCGCGGTAGTCTGCACACCTTCAGCACTGAGAGCGATATATTCAGGTTCATGAAGACGTCGACGTTGAGGCATTCACCAAACACATCACATACATCACGCATATCACACGAATGCCAAACCACCCGATTATGAGTCTCTGACATGAAGTGTTCACACATGCAGGTATAAGCAGAATCCGTGAACCGTAAATCTTCATTGAAATTGAACATTCAGCTGCGACCTGCAGGCGGACAGGTGCCGACCGCTGAAAATAAATTGCGTCGTCACGTGAACACAAATCGCAACCAAAATAATCGCCAGCGAGTTCACTTTACTTTATTGTCCTTAAAAAGGATATGCATTTTACAACTCATGATCACATCTAAAATATATGGGATGGTCTCAACAAAATGCAAATGAATTTCCAGATGTATACACTACAAGAACAATTCAACCGGGTGACATCAATATGACTCATTTAGCATTCAACATTCTAATGGCCACCGGCACAAAACTCCTGCTATAGCGACATGTTTTACATTTTATACAACGGTATCTCCTTTGAGACGGAAGTACATGGAAGAACGTCGAGAGCGGGTGATCAGACTCAGTAGCGACAGCTCGAGCTTTCTTCAAAATTGCATGGTCGATTATTTCGGAGAGCTTTGGTGTAGGTAAACCAATGATCTTGGCAGAAACATGTGAGATTTTCAGAAGCCTGTTACGGTTTTTCACAGAAAGAGCAGGGTAGTAACAAATGCTGCAGTAGGTTAAGAGAGGCTCAATTATGCTACGGTAAAGGCGTAGAAGAAGTAGTGGATCAACATAGAAAGCTCGTAACTTTCGAAGAACGTGCAGTCGCTGCTGAGACTTCTTTTGCACGGCTGTAACATGCTCTGTAAATGACAATTTTTCATCTAATATAACACCGAGGAATTTGAATGAATCAACCTGTTCCACAGGTTCACCGTTGATGACAATAGGACTAATGGCAGTTCTATTACGACGGAAGTCGATGCACATTTCTTTCGTTTTGGAAACATTCAGATGCAGAAAATTGTTACTGCACCAACTAGAGAAACGTACCACTGAAGAAAGATATGACTGGTATGAGGCAAAATCATTCAAAAGAGCGAGCATGGCTGTATCATCAGAAAACCTCACAAATTGGGTAGATGAATCAACACTACGACAGTCATTTGTATACAAGGTGTACAAAAATGGACTCAGAACACAACCCTGAGGCGCACCTGTGTTGCTAACAAGCACTGATGACTTTATGTCACACACTCGAACACACTGCGGGCGATTACTTAAGAAATTGAAAACCCAGTGAACAAGTGCGGCTGGAACTTCTAGTTTCTGTAGTTTATCAATCATGACATGCCTTTGTATTGTGTTAAATGCTGAACTGAAATCTATAAATAAGATTCGAGCATAGTTGCCAGCTGTCTCCATGTGTTCAAATAGTTTGTGTAAAAGGCAAGCTATTGCATCGTCAGTGCCTCTTCTGGAACGGTAAGCGAATTGATATGGGTCCAGTTGAGATTGAACATGTGGGAGAATGTGAGACAAAATCAGTCTTTCAAAACATTTCATGACGATGGACGTTAGGGCCACAGGTCTGAAGTGGTTTAACTCTGACGGTGATGACATTTTAGGGACGGGTACCACTACAGACGTTTTCCAGATGGTTGGAATCACACCTATATCCACAGACTGTTTAAACAGTGGCTGAAATACCGGACCTAACTCAATTGCACACTCTTTAAGTAAGCGGCCTGGAATGCCATCTGGACCAGGAGCTTTATTAGCCTTACACTTTTTGAATTGATTTGTGACATCCACGGTAGAAATGTCAATATCACCTGGTACGGGTAAAGGGCCAGCAGCTAGGAGCGACTCACACTCAATAGAAAAATCATGGCTGTCAAATCTGTTATAAAACAAATTTAAGTCTGAAGCAAATTGCGACGTATGTGTGCGTGTGACCTGTCGACGATGTAAATGTTTACACTCCAAATGTGTTGAGATACCTAGAGATATCAGGAGTTAAACGTAAAAACGGGCTCATCCAGAATATGAACCCGGATCTGTCGCGATAATCTCTCATGGGAAGAAATGGTGCAACTTGCAAGCAGCGGATGGCGTCTTAATCTAGATGAGAAACCAGCAGATCTGTAACAAATGCGCTGTTTATGGAATGCTACATTGCGGCCATTTACTAATAGCTTCCCTTGATTAGTTTCGATTAACCAGGCTCCGTATGGTCGCAGCATTTTTAAGCCCCTCTACTCCGCCTTGTATATTTGTGTGTGTGTGTGTGTGTGTGTGTGTGTGTGTGTGTGTGTGTGTGTGTGTGTGTGTGTGTGGTGTGTGCGTGCGTGCGTGCGTGCGTGCGTGCGTGCGTGCGTGCGTGCTGTGCGCGTGCGCGTGCGCGTGCGTGGGTGTATGTATTCATATGGGAAATGTCCTAGTGGCGTGACTTGGTGTTGTCTCGTTTCACCGATTCTCGCTCGGCTGCGAAACTTTGCCGAGAAGATTGTCTGGTGAAAAATATGCTTAACACTTATGTAGTGTCACTGCTCGAAGTCATCAGACGGCATCACAGTTTGGGGTTAATTCACAGGTATGCCTGTGTAATAACACTTAATGAATGACTTAATGAATGTTTATTATATTATTGTTTGCTATAAAATAAAAAGTAGAAAATAAAATTTGACATGAACAATTAACTACGAAACCTTGTTATTTCCGTTTATGTTATTCTGTGTGTGACATGTTTCAATATAAGTTAAATTTTGAATAGTTGTTGTAACATACTCTTTTCTGAAGAAAATGCTATTCCATTTAATTTGTTACTCAAATTTGGCTTGAGAACCAACCAGCGCCTACTACTCTAATCTGGGGTAAGGCCGCTCTGGCGAAAACAGTGGCAGAGCATTAATTCTCCAGGCTGATGCGAGGGGTTAACTAATACGTGCTGCCACCTCGCGGCTTCTGGGTAACCGAGGCTAGTTCTGGTGCGGATAGTTTTCAACTAACCTGGTCACTATTTTGGAGCGAAATCAGGTTCAAAGAGTAAATCGGGCTTATGACTAATGAGTTTAAAAGTCTGTTATTAGAACAGTCCGCTTTTGTTTGTGTTGTGTATCAGCAGAATAATGAGTACATTTGCGATGAATATTACACGACCTGCCATTCCACACGACCCAATTTATCAATGATTTGAAAATAGCGGTAGAACCGGACATATAACCTTCCACGCTGTGTTATCGTGACAACACATAACACATGCCACCTAATAATCTGCAGTTAGTCTCACATAAATATGAAACAATAGTTGTTCACTTTTTTATTTCCAACAAACCAATTTTGAAGGTCTTTATGAGCGTCTTACCCATAAATTTGTATTTGTGATGTATCGATGCTTTCATACAAATGCCATTACGCTACCCAGTGCGGAAGAATAAATGACGTCTGATAAAAAGATTAGTCATTAATTAAAAATGTGACCCTAAAGGGCTATCTTCGCCATGCCCACGGGCGTGGCGCCCCGTTTTATGAAACATGGGATCATTATTTTTGTGGGGCTAGTAATATTCTACTCTGTCATATCGTGATAACACATAACACGTGCCACTTGACAATCTGCTATAACAGTGCCAGGTGCCTATACATATGAAACACAATGATACGATATTACAATATTTTATTTCTGACAAGCCTTTCACAAATTCTATAATAATGCAGTACCCTATCAAGCATGCAAAATTAATAATAGAAGGCATTGCTAAGCAGTAATATGTTGAAAGGTGGGTGAACACCAGTGCAATACTTAGCTAAGGAACATATCGATCAGTGCAGTAGTTATGCTGAATTTGAACAGTATGCTTACGGAAGGAAGAAGTGTAAGGAAGATGGTGTAAGATGGTATATTTAATAAAAAGAAGGATATCAGACAAAACTCTCTATTTATAAGGAACTATGTCATGTTCCATATTATTAGCATGATCTTTATTGAAGAACTGATTGTCTAGTTATTGCAAGAGCAACATTGTTGTTGTATTCGCCACTAAATTTAAAACGGCACCTTTCGTGGAGTAAAGCAGCCCCGAGAAATACTAACAATAAACCTAGCTTTCTCAATGAAAATTCTCAAAGTGTACGTCCATTTGTAGCAACACAATTCGCTCAAAAAAGTCGGAACTGTTTACAGAGCAGCTGCTCACGAATCCTCCGCAAGAGCTTCACTGTAGTTCACTCAGACTACGTAACATCGCATCTTGTATGTAGGGAATACATCACGCTACGCTTGGTATAATATAACATCAATTACGTGTTCCTTTTGACGAATACGATTGTTCAAGATTGCTGCAGTGGGCAGACTATGTATGCGCTTGTCAACTATTGCTACATATTGGCAGAAAACAGAATAAAAACGACTAATATCATGGATATGCGCCAGATGGCGCTATTTACACTGAGACCGACGAACACACGCGCGCACATGTAGAGGCAAACGCTAAGACACACACACACACACACACACACACACACACACACACACACACACACACACACACACACACACACACACACACACACACACCACACACACACACACATACACCCGCGCGCGAGCGCGTGCGCACACACACACATATGCACACACATACACACCCACACGCGCGCGCACGCTCGCACCACGCACACACACACACACACACACACACACGCACGCACGCACACACACACACAAATAATAATTACATCATTAATTATCATTAATAAATTATACTAATAAGTAATACTATTAAAAGCACGGATAAAAGTCACAGTTACAACAATAAAAGTTGTTTAACTGCCATTATGTGTATGAGAAGCACTACGACATTGACATATTTCTTTAAATTATCAACATGTTCAGAGTATGTCCACCAGTCTTTACATTATATCAATCATTTTGCGTATTTGTTGCGGTAAAACACCAACCTTTTCTGTTTTACAACGTTTCAAGAACGATTGACTAAATTGCTGTCATATCAGTCCATTCCGCCTTTATTCCACGCCATTATTGAGCACAATTAATCACCGTGTGTTTACCTGATGTCATGATCAGTGAATGTGCTTGATGTGCCATTGTAATACAACAACGGGAAGGCGTCTGAGGACGCTGAACCGTGAAACGATTAACCTGTGATATTCAATTGTTTCCTGGCCTTTCGCCAACGCACTCAAGTCACAATGCAATAGACCGACAATGTAACGACACCTGTCGCCCGAACACCGCCATCCTGTGCATTAGTTTGACGAGGAGATCATCCCCGGAGACATTTCGATGACACAACTCAACTTTGACAACAATTCTTACAAGCGTAATCCCCATTGCGATGGAACGAGACCAGTCATGCGTGTCTTCGTTACTTACACATGGAGCGCGATACACAAAGCCACGTAAATATTTTATTGGGCAAAAACGGAAATAGTCCCTGTGGAAGTAACGTCATTTAAAACAATTGTAGTTGTGTTGCAAACTCGTATCGATAATGTTGGTACTGCAGTCCTTCTTTCCCGTGTCGCGACCAACAATTGACCATTTGGAGTGGATCTCTAAGAGATTCCAGAATCTGCCTACCTTCTTTATTTTTTCTGCTTTACTTCCGCTACAAGAATATGGTTTTGAAAACATTTTATTTGAACTTGAGATATAGTCATGTAATGTAATGCACATCACATCACATCACATCACATCACATCACATCACATCACATCACATCACATCACATCACATCACATCACATCACATCACATCACATCACATCACATCACATCACATCACATCACATCACATCACATCACATCACATCACATCACATCACATCACATCACATTTCACATCACATCACATTTCACATCACATCACATCACATTTCACATCACATCACATCACATCACATCACATCACATCACATCACATCACATCACATCACATCACATCACATCACATCACATCACATCACATCACATCACATCACATCACATCACATCACATCACATCACATCACATCACATCACATCACATCACATCACATCACATCACATCACATCACATCACATCACATCACATCACATCACATCACATCACATCACATCACATCACATCACATCACATCACATTACATTACATTATATCAATCTATCTACGAATTTCATAACAATCCTACACGTCAACCTAGATTTAAAGCTTATGAATCTACTCTCCCTTTGGTTTGACAGTGAACAGAATTACATTGTAGGACTTGCGTAAAGTAAAAACCAGGTTAATAATTTTTTAAGGAATTGTTTGGTAATCATAATACGAGAAAGCCTGTTTCGTTTGCGGCAATTTCCCAGCAAAACAGCTCACTGTCCAATACTGACATATCCCACCTGAGTATCGGCATCTACAATTGGCGAAAGTATCGGAATTCCTGGAGTCGTCTTTGGCCGTTTATTATTAAATATCTGACAAACAAATAGTAAGTAAATACTCATAACGATTACAGATAATTTATTCATAAAAACAGATACTAAACCTATTGCCATATGTCACAGAAGTAAAATTAGCAACGTTCGTGCGAACTTTATTATGTATGCAGGGCATGTCAAATTACCCTGGGCTATAAGCATTAGCATATAAGCGCGTCAGGCAAAAATTGTATCACAAAATAATGACTTTCACTGCTTCCACAAAACAGAGAATGAGGTTGCAGGAGAGTAGTATATGCATGGTTGCATTACACGCATCATCATCATCACATTACTACCATCACAAAACCGCATTTAAACCACATGATTTGCAAATGATGTCCTCGTTATGTACACTTCTGCAATACAATATAGCTTGTGTTTGTGTTTGTTTGTTTGTGTGTGTGTGTGTGTGTGTGTGTGTGTGTGTGTGGTGTACCTGACACACACACATACACACACACAACACACACACACACACACACACACACACACACACACAACACAAACGACCACACACACACACACACACACACACACACAAACACACACGCAGACACACACAACACACAACACACACACACATCACACACACACACAAAACACACACACACACGCACTCACACACACACACACACACACACACACTCACACACACATACACACACATCACACACACACACACACACATCACACACACACACACACACACACACACACACACACACACACACACACACACACACACACACACACACACACACACACACAATCACCAGTGTTGCTATAGTTTTCCTACAACAAACTTGCAGCGTTTAAACCAAGCATAACAAGAATATTATCAAAGCATTATCAACCGGGACATAAACATAATAACACGAATTATTTCGCATATGGATGTCTCTTACACATTTTTTGTTCCAAAGCAGTTTCACAATTGTTCAAGTTCCTATGATATTAGTCTGTTTCATACGTGCCATTCCATCAGATTTTCCTCTTCAGGACGTTCTAACTGATACCACCTTGATACCAGCATCTAGCGAGTTTTGTCGCACAATTAATTGCATAATTGTTTATCTAACAATTAAGTAACACAATCCTCTTCTGTTGAGTTGTTATGTTTTGAATCTGAAATAGCATGTTTTGATACCATTAAATTATAACTAATTGTTTATTAACTATCTTTGTCCACAGTTACTAGGCACAACCAATATAGTATACATATGTACGTAAGTTAATACTGTGAACCTCTCCCTGACTGGAGTATCCCTTTAAAAGAAGTCTGGAAAGAGTGACGGGAGGATGGAGAACAACAGCAACAGATGGAAGGAACCAGAGACGGTTGCGAGAGAGAGAAACGTGAGGAAGAAAAG
>JAODUO010001057.1:115000-117500 GCA_025642075.2 Ridgeia piscesae | reverse complement strand
ATATATATATATATATATAATTTTATGCTTTATTTTTACACCATAATGAAAAATATGAGACGAGTAACATCCACGGATGAAAACCTATCCACGCTTTCTGCCGATCACGTGATGCGGCGGCGATGACCACGTGATACGCATTTTTGTTGCGGGAGGAAATTACGTAAATAATAACTAAGTAAGTGTTGTGTCAGCTCCCTAACTACAACATTTCCTGCGAGCTCTACAACCAGGATAGGGTCACAACTGTTGCAACTCAACAACGACGAGGCCAGATAATGTTAAATAAGTTCAGTCGCTGAAACGCCAGTTTGACAACGCCAGATCAAAGTAAGTTATGTGTGGTAATTTGAAACGCATCTCTGTGACCAGCCCAAATACCTACCCAAAATTTAAGACAAGTGGGAATCCCAATATAATAAAACATTCCTAAACATTGCACGTAAGACGAGCAGCGTGTTAGTAAAATTATATAATATGGACGACGACACTCCTCGTGGACGATTTCATTGGCTGACGTTAAAGGAATAGTTTCTAAAAAGGATGTGACTGGAGTAGAGAATAACGGGTACTGACGTAATCAGCCGCAATGACTCCCGGCCCGTGAGGATGATGGAACCAACATCAACAGCAGTAACAGCAGCTGTACCAGCGGCACCCACCAACAGCAGAAGCAGCAGCAACAACGTTAGAGGTATCTGTGTAGTAGTAGCAGTATCATTGCGGTAGTTGTGACAGTTACAATATTTCTGTTATTAATGACACCCCAAACGCGCTAATGCTAATGAAGGCGTACATAACATGGCACGCCGACGCGTCCCTAGCGCATAACAGGCGATCTCAATTTAGATAAGACTGCCTTCGAGACTCGCTCTGTAACACGATGAATGTCCTGGCCCTAGGCGGGCGTTGATTACCCTTCTATCTGTTGTCTGTAATCGGTAAGCCGTTTGCCCCATCGTTGGTCTTCAGACCGTGACACAGACTAAACCCTTTGGTACAGGACAAGTAATAGAAAAGGAAACACATTAAACTTCAACTGCACCTATCTGCAGTGTTGATTGTTCAGTTGGCCAAACAGCTAATCAGGACGCTGTAATCCCAATGTCTCCTTTGTAAATGAACTAGTGTTTAGGCTTACTTGCGTAATTAACCTGTATATTATGTTCAATACAACATACGTTCGGGCTTAAATGTACGCACGGAGAAATCTGTTCGCATACTGATATCATTTGTGCCCGAAAATAAATCACATGATAAGCTCGTCGTCAATGTGAAAGGCGTAGCGTCAGACATGCTTATACAGTGTGCGTATTTAGACAACAATTTGCAACAAATGTTGGGGCAATCCAGCTATTGTTTATATCTAACTTAGTCTACATTAAAACATTAAATCAAGGTATTAATTAAAGTACAACAAGCACACACATTGACATTCGCCGACACTTGACATGCACGATGGTAATTTATATTCGCAAGCCGATTAACATCGTCGTAACATGACTGCAATCAACCTTTGGGTTCGTCAAACAGTAAACGTAAGAGACGTTCCAACGTTTGACAGTAACAAAGGAGAGCAGAGCAGAGCACGAGCGGAAGTGGCTGGTTTAGTTATGTCATTGATGGCTCGGATGAAGTAAAATACAGAGAATCCTTGTGCAGCCTGGAGTCGATCACTTCTAATTGACCGCGGCTGTTCCGGGGTGTGCCGAATTGCCCTGGTAGTATCAACCCCTCTGCTCGCCTCGGCCTGTGTCCCACATCAGACTATTCCCAAAGGTGCCTGTCTGGTTAAACCCCTGTGAAAAGGCCGGTATGCAGCAATGTTTTAACACATTTACTGAGGATAATTTATGCTGGAACTAAAAATAAAGTGACGCGTCACAACGAACGGAAACCGGAAGTGTAGTCTCGTATGTCAATGCGATGCTTGTTTTCATCAAGGAAAAACAGTTATATATATATAATACCGAAATTATTATAGATGTATTTTACGAATATATAGATTAATATACAATGCAGATTGAATAAATAAAAATGAACCCATTTCTCAAAACGTCACTTCCTTAATGTATCTTTGATAACTTCACCCCACACCTGTTGTGGGACGCTATCACCACGTTGTTCTCTGTGCGCAAGATGGTCGACCATCAATGTCCGTACACAACAGTTACGTATATCGTTCAGTCTTTTGTGTTAATTTACTATTTTTATTTATGATCCGGTCTCCAACGACTCGGACGAGCTATGCGTTCTTTCGCACACGGGCGTAACTATCACAGCAGACATGCTCTGTTTTATATTCTATATACAAAAACTCATCTTGAAGGTGAGAACTATGAATGTTGTACACATCTACACAACCAGCGAAACGACGCGACAAAAAAACGGGAAATTTCGTTAATAAATTTCGCCGATCTGCTTCGCCGATCTTCTTCTGTGTTCAAACTCTGCGCTGTACCACGGCCGGGTGGTCGACTTCCGTGGACGCTACGTCGAT
>JAODUO010001057.1:102500-110000 GCA_025642075.2 Ridgeia piscesae | reverse complement strand
TCCGGCTACTTGAGATATACATCCGAAGTAGAGAGTCAGTTCGTTGGCTTCACGTCTCGCTATGGCGACACCCGTCGTTATGTTGGCCATGATTGGATCACCAGGTGGAGCTGTAACGAAGATATGCATATGTTATAATTTCTCAAATTCCTTGCTATGTAAAAGTGTGCAATTAACTGCCGTTAACATAGAATATAAATGACCCAATGTTTCTGATGGCGACATCAGTTAGCAATGCATATCGCTCATATAAATAATTATAATCAATACATACAGACGTGACGCGTTATCATACTAAAGCGCTGTTTAACGTAAGGATGCCTCCGCCGTGGATGTATGTAGATTGCTGTTTAATGTAGGGTCACTATGCGCCACCGTTGTAATTGTATCATCATCCCTTTGTAATATTTTCACAGTTTGTTTCATATATTTAGAGTTGTTATGTTATCTCTGAGGTCCAAAAGAATAACAGTAACTGAAAAATATATCACAAAGTGGCTGTTTTATAATCGCAAATATCCAGCGTATGACTATGAGATAAGAATACTATGTAACTTTGGAATTAAATCATATTCAAACATGGTTCGATTCCTCTTGGTGGTGTTACGTTCGATTCTCATTCGAGTATTCCTTCTTGCATTTCATTTAAAAAAATAGACAAACGACAGAGTCACATAAAATAACTGCCACCAAATCTACATCTATGGAAAGGGAACGTCATTATTGCTGCGTGTTTTTGCATTAGCATTACGAATGTTGACGAATAGCAAGTTTAACCAAAAACAAGTCGGACGTTTTCAAGAATTAAGAATCTCTGGCAGAGAGCTACCTGTGCATATCCCCGCGGTCTGCCCGGGCTTCAGGACGGTGCGAACGTTCGTGAGACTGTCGGGAGACCAGTCGCCGCAGAGGACACGGTCCAAGGCGCTCCAGCACAGCCGGCGATCACGGAAGGCGACGGCTCCCGTGTGATGCAGCACGTACTGCAGAACAACATGAGTTATGTAATGATGCTGATGATGATGGTAGTGATGGTGGTCATGATAACATGTTAATGATACTAGTAATTATAACAATGATAACAATGATGACAATGATGATGGTGATGATGATGATGATGATGATGATGATGATGATGATGAAGATGATGAAGATGATGATATACTAATAACAATTGTAATAATTAATGGTAATTATAATAACTATGATAACTAAAATAATAAGGATAATAATGCCAATAATGGTAATAATGTAAATACTAATAACATAGACATTATATTTATTATTGTTATCAAAATGTATTATTATTATTATGGCGATGGTGATCATCGCCATAATAATAATAATACATTTTGTATTACTATTAATATTATAAAAAAATAAAACTACTGTAACTACTGTATCCTTCAACGTTTGTCTGAAAGGCTTCGGATGATGTTGCTTCATTGTTAACGTAACATGCTCTAGATTTATATTTGTCCTTCCCTGTTCGGAATGACGGAGCTGGTTGCCACGTCCGGGACAGCTAGCAGGAGGAATAACGATTGGCTAGGCGAACTTCCTGCTAATAATATCACGACATCTGACGTGAGAAGATGATTTCAAGTAACGTCGTATTAAACTCAGCTGATGACACGACAATACATTTAGGCCAAACGGTACTCCATATATGTACTGTATGTAGCAGTGTTTGAAATCTAGTGCCCAGTGACGAAAACATGGGTCGCTCGGAAGAGTCATGATATTAATATCTATTGCATATATAGCACGCACTTGTGTACAATGACACGCCTGTATTAGCTGCCAATCCCCAAGTGAACATGTGAACATCACAGCTCTTTAAATTCCAAAGCTGTACCTATGGTACGGTACAATGCTTTCCTGATTTAACGAGAATCATCACGACTACATACAAAGCAGAGAAAAACAGCCGGAAAGCGAACGAAGAAGGTATTGAGTTATCGATAATTCAAAAATCCATCTATGTTTGCTAAGTGCAAAAACTTGTAACACTGCACATGGTTCTTTGGAATATTGTCGTCACCACACATCGCTGGTAATATGGACATTGAAATGGGCCCAGCTCCCGAGTCGAGCATTTACATACATTGAAATGTTGACCACGGTTGCCTGGCATGTATTACGCTTGCAACCGTTTTGAATTATGTGACGATTTTGGAAGAGTCCTCATCAGATATTGATGGGGTTTAGTGGTGGTTTGTATACTGTAATTTTAGCCTTTGCGAATTAATGATACCATCCCTAAAAGTACGATATATTATTCGATTATTTTCACAACTTCGAATATAACATGCACCAGACACAACCCGTTATGTAATAACTTAAAACTGCGTTCACTCAACTGATCATCAATCTATTACAAACCTGTAGATATTTAGTGGGCGTCCTCTCGCTATGCAGAAACTTGTTCTTTCCGTCTAGCCTCATTTGCACGAGCACCATGTGATTCGATCCCAGCATGCCGTTCGCCATATAGTCAACGATGCGCAGCTGCGTGAATAAGACGAGACCGCCATCTGTTGACGAAACGGTCAGACTGCTCGTGGTGTAGATCGTCGGTCTACGCTCAAACGTCTCCTCAGCCAATACACTGATGAGCCTTGAACACCTGCGGACAGAGCTCGACTGTTTCGTATATATATATATATATATATATATATATATATATATATATATATATATATATATATATATATATATATATACTCCATTATATATATATATATATATATATATATATATATATATATATATATATATATATATATATATATATATATATATATATATATATATTCGCGTGACTGTGCATGTGACCATGGCTCATAGCTGATAGGTCGAAACGTAGTACGTTTCACAAACTATGCTCCAAAAGTAAGTACGTTTCAAACATATAAGTACGTGGTCTTACGCTTGCTTTAATTAATTGATTAAATAATATAATTTAATATCAACCAGTCAAATACAAAACGAAAAACGCATCGGCATATATCAGCATGAAGTCAACAAGATACTGCATTGCTATTTCCATTGGTGTAATTAATTCTAAGTCATTTTATAAGCACGAAAGTGCAGCGTAATAAGGTGTAAACCCAAACTTGCCTGACATAAAGTTAATCTTAATACATTTAAAAAAGACGACTTTTATATTCAGCTCATAATTATTAATACAGAAATTGTTTTTAAAAAGAAAAAGGTTTCAGTGATTCCCGTTATGTCGATGTCATAAGAGCTGCTTATTGCCTGTATCTACCTACAGTATATCCAGGCATCAAGACCTCAGAAATGATGCAAACTCAGTGATCCATTAATTTGTTACGCTCAAATGTGGTGTCACCGCAAACTATATAGTAGATACAATAGCCAATGACCTACCCCTAGGCTAAACAAATCAGCACTGTCCACCTCACCTGTTGACGTAGAAGACGGTGGTCGCCGTGACGGGGAAGTGCCGCCGACAGTTGTCGCTGAACATGCGTAGTTCCAAAGTACTTTTCCTGGTTTTGACTCCAGTGCGTTTTCGTCTCTGCCACACGAAATAGATGGTCGAGTCATAGATAGCGACTGGACCGATCTTATGGGTCAAGACGGCGGCGTCGAAGACAATCTCCAGCGAAGAGTTCCTACACAACCCGCACAGGGGGCCGCGGTACATCGTGACGCCGTGGAGGGACCTCAGCTGCATCAACACGAACTTCGACACGGGGTCGTAGGAGAGATATTGTATGTCAAATATTCCGTCTTTATCGGAGCGCAGGCAATCGTAGGCGTAGACGCTACCGACGGTCGGGTCGGTGTCTGTCGCCCGCTCGTACAGACCAGTCTTACGGGAAGCACAGGCGCCACCCGGGGGAGTGTAGTACAGGTACTCCAGTCGCCCACGACAGGGGACACTCCACAGGAGGACCCGGATGAAGACGGAAATCAACCAGACAACGTTCGATAGGTCCATCTCGAAAGATGGCGTCGCAGTACGTCACAAGATCAGCACGCTACTGGAAACAGAGGAATAGTTGATATTATACATTGTCACCATGAAATAGGGTATTAATGTCATTATGTACGTCTACATAATTAAAGGGAGAGTGCCAGCTCCTCTGCCCAGTATTGGTCGAGCAGCAGTTGTTGCAACGGGACAGCAATTGTATAACTGTATGTTTCGTTTAGCATTTGAACGTGATGCAGGCGGAATCTTTCAAATTGCGAACATTGTTCCGAGGTTAATAAAATACATAAACGCAAAGGTTGGCAGGCAGTAAACTTTCAACATGTATGTTGTAATAATAAAAATGTAATATTAAATTAATAAAACAAAGACCTAGGAGCTGACTTTAAGTAAATGACCATTTTTATCTTTATTGTGGTAAAAACGTCAACTGAAAATTATTATGGTAGTCTCGACTTCCGGGTTGTGTCCCACAGTTGAACAGCGAACCAAATGTAGTAGCTACGTAACGTATTAAACAGCGGTCAGGTTTCTTGTGTTTACCAGTGTCATCTATAGCTGAATGTGTTTGCCTCGGAGAGTTAATTACCACACGACAATACAAAAATGTTACTACATATATAGCAGAAACGAACAGCAGCGTGTTTTTGGTTACCTGTCTGCAATCACGCTGTCACACAAAACGAAAGACTGATGTAATAGCACAGACACTTTTAGTATTTGATAAAGACAGTGTATTTGTCACAGTTTCAAAAACATTCAGTAAGCGTTTCGATTATCTCAGCAGTCATAATTCAATTGATTTCGTGTGTAGCAACATTTAAACATTTGGTCCCCAATATATCCGATTATTCAGGAAACAAAATGTACTCAAATGCCATGAATATTGTGCTTCGACCCAACCGGAAATGTTAGTGTTCTGACGTCATCACCAATGTCTTTATACGCGACCTCTCATTGGTTGTTCTTGGCGGTCAATTGAGAGATTTAATGCCGTGGTGCTCAATGGGCTGGATAGATCGTCAATTTAGTGATTCATCGGACGGACGCCAACAATGTTCGAAAATTATAAATAATACACGTCACGTCATGCATAAGGAAAACCTCCTTAAAGTATTATGATCAGTTTAGTTAAGTTACATAATAATAATCCACTCAAGCCAGTGATTGTTGACAGAACATCCGCTAACTCGTTTCTACTCCACCCGTGTCGAATGAGAAAACCAGTCGCGCCCAAAACCTAAGAACAATTCTAGGAATAAGCTATTAGTTCCGTTTTCCGCCTCTGGCTGCATGGCTTTGCTTTGATTGATCTGTTTCAATGTGCACCGTTCGTGAGCGAAATAGTGAAATAGCAAACACAGTTTTGGATTTACTCAACACAAGTTGTCCAAACATCACCATTCTGTTTCTAATAGGCGGCTTAATAATAAGTACATCAATAAGTGAGGAATATAGTAGGCATGCTATTTGTCACGGAGAATGGAATAGATTACCTACCTGCAGTGTGGTTATGTTTACAAAGAAGACCGACAAATACCTCACTATGGTTGATTTTGCGTAGACACAACAATGCTTCATGATAAGGCAATGACTTCCGTTTCCTCTTATCATCTGGGTGTTCTGATCTTGATGACGATGTCTTAAAATATAGTTAAATGTGGTTAACACTTGTTTGACCGTGTCCTGTCCCCAGTTCCCCGGGCGTTTGGTTCAGTCAGCCGAGGACACAAACACCGGACGAGTCGGGCGAAGATGGACAGCCTGAGACACGTCCGTCGTGATGACGGCCGCTTCTGTAGACCTGTTGACTTGTAACACCAGCTGAATACACTCCATGTGGCACACTCCAACAGGCGCGGTCGAACGCGAGTCAACAAACCACACTACACGCGTCGGTGTCTCGGTCTATATACTGCATACTCGGTGACCTAAGGAGACACTGGCGAAATATTTCCGTTGTGAACAGGTGCCCTTTCACACAGAGAGTCGTGGACTTAATTAAACTCTTGCACATCGCGTTTTTGGTAAATTAGCCAGCATTTCGCGTTGCATTAGTTAACCCTGACAGGATGGATTTGTTGACGTAGGTTTCCGTTTTTGCTAATTACCTTTCTCCTCTCTGCGGGTATGTTTTGACAAGAGCCAAGAAGAAAGACGGAACAGTAATTCTCCCCGGATATCTTCATGAGTTAATCCCAAAACCTCGCTCACCAATCGGCGAATGATGTCCCAGTGATTGCTTTATAACATAGGTTTATGAATGTTTATATACCAAAATATACGTACACATTATATAGCTGTCCCTATGATGAAAGTCTCGCAATTCAACTGTGCGGAAAAATGTCTTATGATTTCGCGAGCACTTCTAAAGCCACCTAAGAGCCATATAGGTAAACATCGCATCAGTGCCACATTCAGCTCGGAAGACGTCTCCGTGTTAATGGGCGGTAATCGTCAGAAGCTGGTCGAGGTCCCGGGTTATCAAGGAATGTGGCACTAAAGAGGCTGATTGACGATAGGTGATCGCACTGAGATGAGGTAAATATTTACAGCATTCGCACGCAGATAGCACCCTCGTTCTTGTACACATAAACACGCTCACAGGCACGCGCCCTCGTACAAGCGGCCGCGTGTTTATTAGGTAAAGTCAGCCGACCGGCACACGCACGCACGTGTATGTTGACACACATCACGAACGCGGTCGGTGATTATGTGTGTAGGAGTCTCTGTGTGTGGTGTGTGTGTGTGTGTGTGTGTGTGTGTGTGTGTGTGTGTGTGTGTGTGTGTGTGTGTGTGTGTGTGTGGTGTGTGGTGGTGTGCGTGTGCTGTGCGTGTGCGTGTGTGTGTGCGTGTGCGTGTGCGTGTGCGTGTGCGTGTGCGTGTGCGTGTGCGTGTGCGTGTGCGTGTGCGTGTGCGTGTGCGTGTGCGGTGCGTGCGTGTGCGTGGGCGGGGGCGGGGGCGTGGGCGTGGGCGTGGGCGTGGGCGTGGACGTGGACGTGGACGTGGACGTGGACGTGGACGTGGACGTGGACGTGGACGTGGACGTGGACGTGGACGTGGACGTGGACGTGGACGTGGACGTGGACGTGGACGTGGACGTGGACGTGGACGTGGACGTGGACGTGGACGTCGTTTTTGGCGTGCGTGCTGTGAATATAAGTACGTACGTATATTTGTTTATATATAACGTGTGTATATGTATGTGTATGTATATTATTTGCATACATGTAAATAAACTTCTTGTCATTATTATTCTTATATGTGTGTATGTATGTATGTGTATGTGTGTATGTGTGTATGTGTGTATGTGTGTATGTGTGTATGTGTGTATGTGTGTATGTGTGTATGTGTGTATGTGTGTATGTGTGTATGTGTGTATTTTGTGTATGTGTGTGTATGTGTGTATGTGTGTATGTGTGTATGTGTGTATGTGTGTATGTGTGTATGTGTGTATGTGTGTATGTGTGTATGTGTGTATGTGTGTATGTGTGTATGTGTGTATGTGTGTATGTGTGTATGTTGTATGTATG
>JAODUO010001057.1:52500-100000 GCA_025642075.2 Ridgeia piscesae | reverse complement strand
GCGTTGTCGAATGTCAGGAGCAACGACAATTTAACACTAAGCTATTCATCCAGCTACATTAACTTAAGCCTGGATTACATGGAGTTATTAAATAATTTATTCATACTTCTGCATTAGCGGTTCCTATATAATTGCTACGCAGGCTGCTAATTACGATCCAGATATACAGATGTATTATCCGATTTGAATATGGCTTAGCCAGACGGGTCTAATGTGCGAACTCAGCATGTATTTTGGTCTACTCAAGCCGCTGATCATCGACCGTTCCGTGTCTGGTTATCGACAAAACAGCAAGCAAGCGTCCTGCATAACTCTTCCATCTATCTCTCTGTTTTTATTGTCTTATCCAAACCCAGATGTGGTTCCTTAGGGAATAGATTTCGCTCGACCGCCTGATGAACGTAACGCTTCAACTGTCTGGCAAGACGAGCTAATGCCATAAAACGAGCGGTTCCTGTTTCGCTGGTTCAAATGCACAGTGACGTGCGTCGCATTGCAAACCAGCGACATCATAACTGTATTGATTTTGCCTGCACCGCTCATGGCAACAATCCAGACATTGCTCATGGTGAACGTGCGTAAAGTACGACTTTACAGTCGTCGGTGATTGCTTCTTTTCTCTTCTTTGGAAAGAATCTGGCAAAGTGTTATATTATCGCTGTGTTATGTAACTGCGATAAAAGGTCGTATGTTCATCAGTTACAGTATGTGTGTTAAGTGTATGTCACAAAGGCCTTCAAATGTACATTGTCTTATGTGTGTTATGACACTGACCATCATGCAACACTATCAAGAACGGTCATTCTCTGGCGATTTCTGCAGCCTCACCATTTCCTGTTGTTATAAGATGCACTAACGTTTTATTTCCCACCACTCATTATACAAACCCTGACCTTTGCTTCTTAACTTCACACGCGATCTTCTAGTATTCGCCATACCTAAGATGTTTCCCAGTTGTCATCGCAGTACATCGCCCATACATGTTACCGTTATGAGAATCAATTGATTTACCAGTGAGCTTTGTCGTGTGTGAAATAGCATAATTCCACTCAGTTTGCATCAGTATAACCGCCATAGCTAAAGAGCAAGTATTGCAACTGGCTTAAATAATAGTTATTATATGTTGTCACTTGTTTTTATCAAACATATATTTGCGCGTCGTCGGGTTGTAATATGATTGTGACATTACATATATCATGTGTTATGTCACAAAATGCGGCACCTGACAAAAGAAACATATATGTTTAACCCATGCACGATTCACGCCAACATTCGTCATGTTTTCTTAAAGTATACATAACGACCCATTCCGATTAGAGGTATAATATTATCGCCGTCTACTTACCGTATATATCCCTTTTCCTCAAGCTGTGATCAATACACCGACAGTGATTCTTCTTTTGTATTCTAGATCATATTCCACATGAATCTCTTTTCGTTTTTGTTGTAAAACATAAACTGTCATCCACGTCTTTGTTGATGTTATTCAAGATTCGTGCGACCACGCCAGCAACGGATCCAACACTCCCGTTGGCGTGGCCGGCAGTGACGTCAAGTACTTCCGCATATCAGCGACTAGACTACCGATTAGTGGCGCGTCTTCTACCGAGCAGACACACTTCAGCAGATACGATTAGTACGCTACCGAATCTGTGCAGCGGATCAGCATAGCTGAGTCGTGATTGGTTCCGTGGCTAACCAATCAATGGCGCTAGTAAATCGCACATGGCACTTCATTTTCAGTTGGCCTGCCAAGCAAACAATGTTATCCAGTTGGATGATAAGTCAGGAAATGCCTGTTGTAGAAAGAGCGTTGGCTGACATTTCTGTTATATGGCGGTTTTCCAAACTAACTTTGCTGCAATATTCCATCGTCTTCTAAAACATGTTTCGTATTTGTCCGCCAGGGTCTACCGTCCAGATGTAAAGACTGTGTTTTTCTTGAAAACTGAACCGACTCTCCGGTATTCCTCTGTAATAACATCGGGTTTCTTCTAATGTGATGAAAGTCTCACATAAATTGGGCGTTTTGTGAAGTTATATGATTTATTTGGTTATTAGGCCCTATTATTATTAATAGTATTACTTATAATAGTATAATAGTATTTGTTGTAAATAGTTTTTATCATATATATTATATTTCCACCTTCTCGGATTGTAATAGGACTGTGACGTAATATACATCATGTGTTGTGTCACAAAATACGAAACACACCTGTGTAACACACGAATGATCAACGCAGGATTCACGAGCGGCTTGCCTATGCTTGTCGTCAACATTCGCCGTGTTTTATCAAAGTATTCATAACGACCCATTCCGATTATAGGCCTAATAATATTGTTATTGTCGTCTACTTACCACATATCACTTCGATCCAAATACGTGACATTTTACATAAGTGTAATGGTTTATCACCTTTAGCAGATCATTGTACAAATTATTATTGCGTATTTGCATATTTTATTTTGTGTAGTTCCATAGAATTTATTTATTTATTATTAAGCCGTCGACGTGCGCCATACTTCCTAATATAGCATCTTATAATATTTTTATAGGACTATTAAAAATGTGTTTCTTCTAGCTATATAGTATCTGACTACTCGGTAGATTTCAAATGATTTCTGAACACAGTTTTCCTTAGGGAACTTCTAACATTCAGATCGACAATGTCGCATTACCACCTACGGTACCGGACAAAGATTCGTCGTAAGTACATTCAGTGGCCGTGCACAGCTGCCAGGCATCATCATGTGCACACTTGCAACTGGCCTACTCCCTAGAGTAAGCAAAACACGACCTCGCACGCGCGTCCAGCTACGCCGAGCTGAGCGAGGGCGGCGGGGAACAGCTGCCAGCCAGGCCGCCAGCGAGGCCAAGGCTCGAAGGTCGGTTCCTGTGAGATGGTTGCCGACCATCGCAGGCGGTCCTTAAGGACGAGCGAATGAAAGGGTCGAGAGCGTGATTCACCAGGCGTCCTTCCATGGGGACATGACGATTTTCTTTTTATCGTGCATTTGGTTTTGCTTGCATCTACGCAGAAATGGGTCTATGACTGATTGTCCAAGATGACTACGTGCGTGTTTGTGTGTGCCACATATATGCAATGTCGGTGCAATTATAATTTATAAATTAATTTATAAATTATTTTATATATTTAATAATAAGTGGTATGCATAATATATATCATACTATATATATATATATATATATATATATATATATATATATATATATATATATATATATATATACAGGGTGCGAAATAAGTCCGGTCCGATCGTCCGGGACGAGTAGTTTTAGAGCTCGGACTATTACAGTTTTAGTAGAGTAGTCCGGTCGACTAGCTATGACTTGAAAAGGCAGTATTACTTATAGTAAAACAATAGACCAAGACCAAGATGATAGAGCATACACTACAATATATCCAATATTACTATATATATATATATATATATATATATATATATATATATATATATATATATATATATATATTTAAAATATATTTAATTAATATGTAATAATGTCTAAGGACTAGTAAAACCAATTCAGGACTAGTCATCTATAAGTCAGCTAGTCCGACGGACTACCAGCTCGCGAAAAAAAGTATCGTGCACCCTGTATATATTATAGTTGTATCAATACATTTGTTAATAATTGAAAAAACGGAACGTCAAAATCATCGGAAACGCACATCGCATCAATAAAAAAGGAAGATACTAAAAATGCTGGTGTATAGCTTCAGTTAATTTTCAGGGACCAAAAGATTAAGTTACAATGCTAAGTGTCTTAATTGTAAACCAAGCTGCTCAATATTGCCTATGTTATGTCTTAGTCTGTCTAACTATAATTTATTTTCTGTTTTTCTGTCACCTTTACCCATCCACTGCAATGCGCGCCACACGACTTCTGTGCTAGGCCAGGAAAAACACAGGAGATTATAAAATTTATTCGCCGAAAATAACGTGGTGATCTATTATATTTCTGACGTCACAGACGACGTTCACGTGGTCTGTCGGTGTCATGGCAAAACTTGACTTCTTCTGAAAGCCTCTAGCCTCTGAATCGTCAGTCTGCCTAAAACGTGTGCCATTTATCCGGATATTTGTGAGAGTTAACAACGGTAAGTGATTTTAGGCTCTCTTGTGAGGCGATTATTTTTAGGGCTAGTATTATATTTATGGTTAAGTTAGATTATATTCGATTATATTCAGTTAGATTGAAGGTACTTTTGACAAGATTGACGTCAGGCGTTCACATGCATTTGTTCGTGGAGGGGTAGCAACTACCCACCTCCCTCTTGTGAAGGACAAATGCACGTGGCGCCACATCACGGACTAGTTAGTTGATAATAACTGTTCTTTTACTAGAATAGAGACGGCGGGAATAAAATGGGTGTGTCTAAAATGTCTACATTTATAATTTAGATCAATGATAACTGTTAGGATTAGAAAAGGTGTTAACGTTAAAGTTAGGTTTCCACTGTCGCTCGCCCGAACTTGTGTCAACTCGTGATGTACGAGATATACATGTATACACTAGTATGGTCACTTCACAGTCGCTCGCCCGGCTGGATGGCTTAGTAATTTTAGAGCAGTTACACCGCTGTTAGCTTCGGTTACCCAGACTCCGTGAGGTGGCAGCACTTTTAAGCTTCTCGATTCTGCCAGGGGAACTAATGCTCTGCATTTGTTAACCGCGGGCGGCCTTACCCCAGATTAGGGTAGAGATGCTGATTGGCTCTCAGGCCAACTATGAAATAAAAATTAAAATAACGATATATCCACTTTTATGAGATAATGATATCCTATGAAAAGTAATGAACCTTGAACTTATATTAACACAAACATAGGTAAACAAATAAAATTTACAGTGGTTTATAAAGTAAGAATTACGGTAGGATTAACCAGTATTCCGTGTCTTCTCGGCGTAGTTCCGTAGTTAAGCGAGACTACATCGCTGCCGATTCATAAAAGCGTAATGGAACCCTATAATGTTCAAACAGACTCTAAAGACGCATACGTTCAAAGCAGAATACTGCTGACATTTTACTTTCTTTGAGCCTTTTATAGCTCACCTCAGGCTATATTTATCTACCCATTGTTGCGTAAATATTATAAAGTTTTATTCATGTATTTTAATGACGTGATTTAAATTATTTTTTATATCAGATTTTTGTTTTACATTTTTTCTTCTTACATATTTGCTACGTTGAATGTTTGTGTTATTAGTCTTGTATAACGCTTTCAGCGTTTTATTGGAAATTGCGCTTGATAAAATAACTATTATATATAAATAAACATTATAGATATAATAGTTTATTCTTTATTATTAATCTACAACCTAGATTTTATAGTTTGCACGTTATTTTTATTTCTGTTTATGATAGTATCAGTAGGTCTCAATTCGGAGAAATGATTCGAATGTTTCGTGTATAGTATAAAGTGTTCCTATTCGATGGCTTAGAAAGGGATTCAACTGCGTCGGTTACCCTGATTCCTTTCCGTCTTGTTAAAATTCATGAAAATCCCCAAACTACTGTGGTCTGAATAATTTAGGCGCCATCAAGTGGACTTAACCACCATTGTTATTTGCTAGTTGCGTTCCAGTTCACAGTGTGGCGCCACTGCGGAATTAGCCGCAACTAGTTGTATTCGTACTCGTCCAACATTTAGCTATACCAAACTGTTTATTGTATTAAAAAATCAATAATAGTATACACCTATTCAAATTAATCAGGTACACCATCACAGCATTTTACGGTTTAGAGTAAGGACATTTATGCATTCATTTATATTACATTTATGACTTTTATGGTGACATCTAAAAGAAATGTTTGTAATGTGTAAAAGACAAGTACTTACGCCATTATGCTCAGTGAATGAACAACACTAAATGCCTCTTCTGAAATACTTTTGATACGTTCATTTCAATGGAACCAGCGAGGTTATTTATTATAAAAAAAATAATATCATTACTGTGATCATATATGTTGTACTGCCTGTCTGCCTCAACTGCCTGCAAAAGGCTGCAAATTAATAATTCTATCATGAAATTCACATGAAGTTGTGCTTTGTCTCGCTTGAAGTTTTTAACATTGATTTACTATTTGATGTGTTTACTATTTGATGTTGCATTCAGTATGTATTAACAATCTGTAAATAACAACAAATAAGGAAAACACAAAGTTCTTGATCCACTGCAGTCAGTTTCATAAAGCTTTTACATGGTTTGTATGGGGACATTTTATAAGATTTCATTAAGAAAGAGACTACGGCCCAAGAACATTCCTTTATGAAAGTGTTTACATACAAGTCTGCACTTTATGAAACTACACATCACTGTAGACAACTGGGAGACTCTTGCACAAGATCGACAACAGTGGAGGCAGGCCATTCACAAAGGAAAGAGCGACATTGAAGAGAAGATATCACAAAAATACCTACATGATCACAATCTCCGCCATGGCTTTCCTGATACTTCTGCCCCTATATTCTTCTGTCAACTGCGTGAGAGGTTTTAAAGCTCAAATTGGACTATTCTCTCAGGAAAGCACGAAACGGACGAAGCCCTTCACCGATATTATCATCATCGGGCATGGTCGACAGCAGAGAGGAAAAGAGAGCGAAGCGAGAGAGCGAAACGAGAGAGCGAAAGAAACTTGTTGCAGTTAGTTACTTGAACAAAATAAAAACGACTTATCATGAATACTTAGTCAATGTGTCAATTCACAGAAGTTTAAACAGCTCCATTCGTTTAACTTATTGGTCCTTAGATAATTTCATGAAACCTGCTATGTGTTGAAAACTGTTAATTGGCCATAATTTTCTTTAAAATCTACAAAATAATTAGCTATCAGAGTTTATAGGTTGTTTTGACTGAGAGCTAATAGGATCCTGGCCTCCGGCGATGATACTACAAGTACCTCGGTAGGTCTGAATTTCTCATATCAAAAAGGTAGGACCAACATGTAAAACACAGCCTCTCCACTCTAGGTGTGGTTATATCAGTATCTTAATACAGGCTCGTCACAAACATTTTCTAGAGAAAGACGTGTTTAACCTGGTATTACACCACAAAACACAAAAACGTCTCACTAAATAATTTTATTTCACCAACAATTCCTCTCAATCGTCGAGCATTAAACCATTGTGAAGCCAGTAATTAAATGGTTTTGATGGTTTGCCAAGTATCTCATAAACTCTAAAATGCAGAATAATTATAAACTTTTTTCTGCTAATCTCAAAACGTATGTCATGGAATTAGAATAAAACAGTTTATTAGAAGCCTCCAAATGGATAAATGTACACCACTTATAAATATATGAACAGATGACCAAATTTATTTTCGAATTTTTTACCAATGTGTTGTAAACCCAAACCGTTTATTTTTAGTAAATACCCGCTCGAGAGGAGCATAAAATCAAAATCAGTCCATTTTACCAACGCTTTCTGAATATGCCATGACAACTGTTCTGTGCAGAAACGGGTAAAATTATTATGCCATAAGTAATTAGGTATATGTGGAACAAGATTTGACGCTGTCTTGCAGGGTTTTCACACTTGAGCCAGTTAGTCGTCTGGCATCTTAGATGGCAGTTGATCAATACGGAGCATATAGCTTGACATTAGTGAGTCTACGCAATCGAAGACAACAGCCAAACAAAATAGACCAGCAACACCACTGGGAACTCAATTCATACAATTTGAATGGAAAATTACTGTGGTAAGCCGCTCCAAACCAAGCGCAGAGCATGTCCTTCCACACTAACGTGACGTACGCATACACTGCAACGTCCGATACCATACTGTCCATCATAACTCAGTTTAGCATTCGCTTCCTTCAAACAGCAGACACCCACCCACGAGAAATATCTCTGCCGACAAGCATCGGCACACACTAAATTCTAGTTCCACCTCAGAACAATGTACACTACTACGAGGCGTATCGATAAAATGGATTTACAATGCAAAAATTACACAGACCAATTGAGAACAATCTACACACTGGATGTCACCAGCCTGCTTGAAGTGCCAGAACTACAATAGACCCACCCAAGGGACATCTGTAAAACAATGCTGGGATCGAGCACCGCGCTTGCCAGTTCGGACAACAACACTGGAATGATCAACTAAAACAGAAACTTACAAATTAAAACCCGTTTAACTAGTGAATTATAATGAGCCCAAATACTTAAACCCAACTGATTTTCGGTTTCGGTCCGGCACCAAGACGAAACATGTAAAATTTGCAATTTGCCGCACGAATACACCCCCACCCGCGAGGACCAATCAATCAATCAAGCACGCTGAAAAACATGTTTTAAAACAACGGGACACGGTTTCGACAGCCACGAGTGTGGCTTCAACATAGCAACACCCAAAAACATGCCGACAAGACAACAGGGTTGCAAACAATAGAGAATATACAGAAACACCAACTCGAGGCCTTTTTCAGCCGCACTTCTTCGCGGTAATGCTGTCCGAAGCAACATTGTACGTACACAGTTTCGCCTGTCCCTACAACAATGTCCCACTAGCACAGACAATGAACACGACTGCCCCGAGAGCGGCGTTCTTCACACTCACAGATGGCGCCACAGGGCAGAGAATACAGGAGAGCAGGCATTGGCCGGTTGACAAACTTGTGACGGCACCTATCTCAGCCCCGCTTCGTCCGTGTCCGATGTCTTGCAGCCGGAGGTTCGCGGGACGAATACAGGTGCGTTGGGGTTGAGTTTGCTCGACATGACAACCTGAGTCGGCAACGATCCCTGCAACAAAAACACTCAGGTCAGGACTATGCCGACAGTATGTCCTTTATTTCAGGGTTCCCCTGGGTAAAATTATGGGCTAGGTGGCAGGATGAGCCGAGTGTGCACCGAACCATTGTGATGCAACATTATGTGGGTCTGGAGGCATAGCCACCTGGAACTATTTTTAAACTTACTTTTATAGTGGTGCATTCTGAAGGGTGTATTAACCTAGTCCCCTAGAGAGGAAATAAATGCATAACTACAAAGGTAGCAGCATGTGAACATGTTTATAGCAAGAAATAGCTACAAGATGGTATTTTTGGCATATTTTGGCTTAGAAAAACAGTGAGGTAGCCCACCTTGCTCATCATATAGCAGGGGAAAGACTGCTTTACCTGTCGCAATCATAATCAGCAGTCTTGATACTACAAGATAATGGTCTATCTGGCCATGCAACTATATAAAGACAACATGCATGAGAAGTTGCCCTTGAGGCCCACAATTAAAATTTGCTCAGGTTAACTTTTAGCACAACATAACTGTTTCACTGTGTGCCAAGTGTGTGGACGTGTCTGTATTTTAAAAACACTGTAGATTGTAAACAGGATGTTACGGGAATACTCAACACTACATATGTGACGTGTCCTAACGAAATGAGTCGTATGTCAAAAAAATTAAAATTGAGTTAGTCACACCATTGGAAAGAAGATGTATTAATCTTTCCAATGGTGTAAAAATTATGGCATTTGAAGTTCGCGGTCACATAAGCACACAGTCGAGTACATTGTCGATCCAAAATCGGCCGTTTTGCTTCTATTACTCCATTTGATGCATTCGAAATAAACTCCCAAGGCATGTTCGCTGTCGAAGATATATCATGCTAGCTGTTTACTGAAATTATTACAACATAATCCGAGTATTTAGCAATGTTTTGTAGCAGCGACCCGATCAATTCCACGTTGTTTATGGCTAGCGAGAGCGCACTGCGCCTGCGCGCACAGCTCTAAGCCAATCAGGGGCACGCTGTCAGCTCCTCGCGGCGTCTAGTGACGTTTGTTCACAGATAGGCCTGTCGCATTAAATGCTGCTATTGGCTTACAATGACGTCAGTGGGAATTTCTACTACAAGAATCCGAAAGAGGGCGTCCAGGGCTTTCCTGTAGTACCAAATAAGTCCGCCATGCGTTGAGGGAAACCCCAAAGAATGCGACGAAATTCATGCGTGAAATGTTACGTAGTGTGTCTAAAAAGGCTATAAAATGTACTAAATAATAATGTAAACGAGAAATAAGCATTGCCAATTGACAAAAAAGATGCAAAAGTAGACTTTGGTGACAAAAAGTCAAAATCGTCGATATTCATCGTTACATGTTTATGCGGTGTTTTCTCGAAATCAAGTTCGCTGACATACGACTCATTTCGTTAGAACACGTCACATATGTATAAACAGTGCAGGGACACAGGATCATTTTCTTGTGATGTTTACGATGAACAATCTATTATGAGCATTACTTCTATGTCATACTGTATGTTGACTTTGATAACAACCGATGTCAGGTTCTAACACTGCTTGCTACCAGTGTTCTCAGAATGGCCAACCGCAAACCAATTACACAATCAATCACTGATCAATTTTGCCAAACTGTTGATCAATTATGGAAATCAAACCGATTCCCAAAACTAATAATAATAATAACCACAATTACAGTAATAGAACTTGCACTGTGCAACTCTGCATTGAGTACATGTGAGCTTGATAAAAGTCTTGGTAGACTTGGTAGAAATTTTGCAAGAAATTCCAAGAATCCAGCATCAAGACATCATTAGCAATGCACACAGTTCTGGAGAACTCTACATGGTGTTGCTAGCAGTGATAACTTGCAACATGTGATCACGTGTAATAAGACGGTAACTACAGTTTCAAGCTGGATTGGGAAGTCAGATATAGACCCAGCTGTCACAGATTCTGTTTAATGGTTACATTGGCGATATCAACTGAAAATGAAGAGACAGAAACTACCAGTATATAACAACGGTGATCAACTGGATCGAAACCAGTGGCCCACTAAAATATATAAACCTTGTGGCCCGGACTGGCACAACAGCTTCAAAAACATGTCCAGGGCCAGAATTAATGTTGAACCTTCTACAACACGCAAAATAATTATATCTATATTTTTTTAAACAAATTTATAGTGTCTGAATCTAGTCATTACAGCAGATACATACTTGTTGACTGCTGTGGCTGCGGGTGTTGCTGCGGTTTTCCGCACTGCTGTTCATGTTTAACGACTGCATGCCATCGGCGAGGGAAACCTGTTGTTGTGACGACGGTTGTTGCCATTGTTGTTGCGATGATGGCGGTGTCGGCGTCGGTTGTGTCGGTGGACTGACGTAGCATATGACACCGCTGTCGCTCAAGTCATCACTGCAGTCCTTTATGCATTCCTCAATTAGCAGCTCCTCGTAATACTGCGAAAGGACAAAGGTAGATGTGCGACACATGCTCATATCTGGTGACAACTGCACAGAGTGAAGCCATATTGATATGTGCTGCCGGCCTGCCGCAAATGCTTTATCCAGAGACCTGTCCACCCGTCATTAGGATCCATTTGGGACAGGTAGACATTTTCACTAGACGGATACACAAAATTTGGAGCCAAAGGGTCTTTCGAAGTTGTTGATATTGTCAGTTATATGTTGAAAACGGGTGTGACATATCAATGACATCATGTATGTGTCTCTTGTCTATTTCAGTACATAATCATCTCGACTGGCTTGAATGTTATGTTTGGTCTGTCAACCTATCACCACAGCTTTACCCAGAGATCAGTCCACCCATCATTTGGATGGATGTTTGTTTTTGGATGGGTAAATGTGTGCAGTGGGGTGTGCTCAGAATCACCAAGGTTTGGGTGCTCCTAGGTTTTCATGTCACTTTTCTGTTCTTTTGCAAGTTATGCTGATCTTAACAATATCTTAATTATGCATATGGTGGTATTACTGTACTAAATGTATTTACTGTCAAGTAAATATATTAACTGATGTGAGAAACAGTATGCTTGTCCAAATGTGTTTGCATCTAGAATACTACATATACATATATGTGAACTAGAGCTGTTTCAGTTGGTATTTTCAAATAACGTCGTTATAATGATCATTCAAAAGAACTACATTTGTAAAAGGTTCCACTATTAGTACCACAATACAAAATACCTGTAGCACACAGCTAATCTCAACTGTATTTAAAGACACAAATTTTACAAGTATACAAAAGATGACACCACATGCTCAAAGTTTGCTGCATTCATTGAAGAAGGCAATGGCCAATATCAACCATTCATTGTCTGAAGTGTCAATTTGTATGTATCGCATTATGAGTGTGGCTGTTGGCATATGGGCTGGTCTGTATTAAATATATAAAATATACTTCCAATCTCTTTCCATTCATGTTGAGATGCATACCAAACATGTTCTGTCCAGCTGGGTATTGGCAGGGGCTACTAATGAATAATCCTGTCTTGTGTGCACTATCACATTTACATAAAGACAAACCAGTACACAGTAGGGGGTTTCCCAAGTGGTAGCTTAACTGCAATTTGTAGGCCCACAACTGTTATGCTGGCATGTATTTGTACAGTGGACAAAGGACCATGAGAGCTATGTGAGCTTACTACTGATTGTCTCATTGTGTTGTGTAGGGTGATAAGTCTTGGCTTGTATGCCCCCCAAATACTATTGTTCTATCATCTACAGGTGGAAAAAGTTACAAGTGTCCAGCAAAATAACTACACAAGGTACACATTATTTACTAGTTTTAGAAAGAAATTGCAGGGCTATACTTGGCAACTTTACACATTTATTGTCCTGTACTTGAAGTTAGCTCAATGTTAATACACATACACTGTATTCAAGATGCATACGTGTATGTGAACTTGCATGCCCAGACGTAGCTATTTTGTTATCCAGATGTGTACATGTACACACACACATGCAATACTCACCCGCCTGTCAAAGTCTTCCAGTTCCTCATCTGCCATCCACATGAACTCAGAGAAGTCGACATTGCGTTGATTCCCTCCTTCACCGCCCCCTCCAGAACTGGGCGTCCTTACATACTCATTCGACTCTATCGTTTCTACCGGACCCTTCATCATATATGCTATTCTCCCTGCAACACAACATGCCAGTGAGTTTTTAACCATCATTTCATAACTATCCATGTACTATATCATAAATGTGACTACCCCGTACATCTCTTGTCCACATAATTTTGTTGTTAAAAGGATACTCCAGTCAGTGAAAGGTTCACAGGATATGTATAATATATTGGTAGCTCATAGTAATTGATCGTTAATAAACAATACATTATAGTATAATTGTACCAAAAACATGCTCTCTCGGATTCAGGATACTGCCTTCTTGAGGCACAGAACCAGTGACATAAACCGATATTTCACTTATCCAGTACGTTGTGGTTTGCTTGTGTCACTATCACAATATTGGGCAAGGCCTCCATCAAGCTTTGCCTTTTCCAATAATATGCCAGGGACGTAAATGATTTGGTTTACATCATTGGTTCTGTGCCTCAATATGGCAGCGCCCTGGATCCAAGATAGCATGTTTGTTTGTCCAATTATACTATAATTAATTGTTTATTGACTCTCACTGACTGGATCAATTTTAAAGATCATTTTAAAGAACAAAGTTCCAGAAAGACTAAACTTCATTATAATTTAATGGAGAAGAAACAACTTCATTATAATTTAATGTTTATGAAATTACTGATATGTCATCATATCTGCAGTGGTGACCTCAATGCATTCGAGAAAAAACAGAACCGCAACAAGCAATACGGGAAGTCTTGTTCAAAACAGAGGGGGAATTCCATGTCAAAATCAATCAAAAACAGGGTGAAACTTACATGACCGTCTTCCCGATTTTTATGACATTTTTTTGGCTGGATTATGATCACTAGTCTATGCTTCCCACCAAAGTTGAGGTCAATCTGACCTTCAGTTCCAGAGATAGAGGTAATCAATACTTTAGGAAGCAGCTTCTGATATCTACTTCCAGTATCTAGGATTCGCAATACGTGCACAGAAGTTTACCAGTGCATTGTCCTAACCTGAATAACCACATAACAAGCTAGACCAAGTAAGAATGACAAAAATAAGACCATTAAAAAGTTGATAGTATATTGTTATAATGGAGAGGGGGAGGGAGAGAGCTGGTACTATCAACAATGATTTCATACCAACATACTATCAACGGCAGCACTGAGCATTGTTAATTTGAGCAAGCTACTTACTTTATCTTTCATAACTGGTCTTACTAGTTACATGCTTTCCAGGGTAGGGCAATGGCGGGTAAACTGACAGACTAACACTTGAGACGAATTCCCCAGGTTAATCAAGTAAATTTATTGTATTATATTTCAAGCCTCACAAAAGGACTGGAGAGATTATTTGATAAGAGCTACACCAGAATGTTAAGTAAGTGTCTAAATGTCTACTTGAAAGATTGATAGGCTGACAAATACAGAACTTTTGGGGATGTAGAATTGTAGATAAACACATATATTATAAGATTTGTATGAGATACCTACAATTAGCTGTACACTGCTACCATAACACAGAACCACTGTCCTTATTTAGCTTGTGAACACTCACTCATTGCAAACAAAACCACAGGGAAACTGAAGAAACTTACATGAAGTGACCTATTCCTAGCTGATTTGTGAAAATCGTAATGTTCAAGTGACAGACCTCCCAGCTTAAAAAAAACAACCCCCATGTGGAAGCAGCTCATGTGTTACTGCCCCAATGATAATATCTGAGACTGAGCTTTAACTCGAATTTGTACCTGTATTGTTACTATGTTAGTAAACAAGTTCGAGTAAACATATGTAACAGGACATGAAACTTTCTTTGTCTGAAAATCCCATGACATGCCTAACATAATTATTGGAAAGGTAAACTTCTAAGTAAAATATATCTTATTCGATTGGTCAGAATTAATAAACAAAAAGACAAAGGCTAAATGACTACTAAGGCTAAAACTTGCGAAAGAAACTACTCTCGTTGTCTTATAACTATGTATCTATCATAGACAAAACATTACGCAATGGGACTTGAGATACGAATTCGTTCTGTCGTTACTCCTATCCTGAAACACACCCGAACAATAATTAAGCTACAGAAAAGCTGCTGCGTGTTTATAAATTCCAAACCGAGAGAAAATAAAGTTATGCGAACATAACCATAAGCCTTGTCGTACTAGGCTTAAAATTAGCCCACCCGTCAAGTACAGCTGTGGCTGCGAAGGTCCGATAAACAGCCGAGCAAAATTCGTTTTTGTGTGTATATAAAGAGCACCACTACATATAATATCAAATCAAAGATAACCTATGTTATCAGTCTTTCAAAATAACGTGACGCTTATGTTATAATAATATGCCTATAACCGCTAAAATGAGATGTTTACCTGTATTTCAGTACATACGCTCCAATAAATTTGCTTTCAGCTCGCAGGTGGACTTATCACGAACCGGGAGTAAATATTCATACGCGCACACAAAATATATATCCCCAGCTTTACATTTCTGACAACAGTACGTATTTAAAATGCTGTGAAGTAGTTTACGCTATCCCTAACAATGTCAACATATATGTGTTGGATATATCATATTTTTGCTTCATGTAAACTATAAGATCGCGTGATAATACATAAACAAATAGCATGTGAAGCGAAGGATGACGTTGGCATAAAGCCGATATCTAGCTACTACGTTTACCAGTAGTAAATATCAGTCATGTCATTGGAACGATTATGCAAAAAATACTCAGGGGTCAACTCAAAACGATATGTAACTATAAAAACAAAACACTGCAAAGTTATTAATAATAGTCGTTCACTGAATAGTCTGAATGTGTAAATGTACAAGCAAAATATATATTTATTGGCAAAAACAAAATATTTTTTCTACCAATTGAACATGCTGACCCAAAATATGGCAAATATTAATATTGCTTGGAAATTTTTTAAATTGTCAGGGGTTATAAACACCGCCAGGGAAACGATCTATAAAGGCTCTGGATCGATTCGCAGCCCGTAGACGCTAATGGGGTGTATTGGCAAAGTAAATACGTATACAGACAAAAATATTAGTTATAGTTTAATTATTTAAAGGGCCTATATTAGCTGGTAAATTAATTGCAACCATTCTTCAACTTCCCCAGGAGAACAGTGATTTTTAATTTAGCAACTTAGTGGAGAATGTTAGGTTTTGTACTGTACTTGTACGGATATAGACTGACAACCATTTGAAAATAGACTAAACAATTTGTAATCTTTTCAAATGGATATTTTGACTCTGCCATTGGGCGTTTTGCCCTAGCCATATGGGACAAAACGCCCACCAGCCTTTCATTTTAGTTTAGTCATATATATATCTCTAGTCAACTCCGAGTAACGTCTGTATAACACCATATATGGTTTTAGATAATGCATTACTGTGGCAAAAGCTAGGGTACCGGTAGGTCAGTGTTCATATACAGCTATATATATATACATATGCAGTGCGTGGTTACGATCGAAGCAATTTATAATGTTTTAAGATGGGCGTTTAAAATTTGCCTTGTCCTACCCTACCCTAACCCGCTCCGTGTTTCGCCTAGGCTAGCATGTGTCTCATGTGCGAGTGTTTACTGGTGAATGTACATGAAAGTTGTGCCCATGCAGTGCCTTTACTTTACCTGCATGTCGACACCATTAGGCTGGAATACCGGAGTATCTGCTGTATATATGGTGGTCAGTTTTGCGAGCAGACTATATAATATCACAATCGGAAAGGAGCATATATATAATGACAAGACAACTCCATCTGCTGCGTGAGTTTAGCATTATTTGTAAGTGGATTGACACGTTCCTCATCACCGTGCATGTGTCAGACTGCTTGGGGTATTCTACTTTGTTGATCCTCCATGGCCAGTCTGCACAGAAACAATACAATCGTATGTATGGAAGAGTTGAAGTTCCGCCGCGTCTTGGACGCAGATGATCGATCTCCGTCCAAGGCGGTAAACTTCCCATTTATGATGGAGAAGCATCACCACCATAAACGGGAAGATTACCGTCGATCTTAATCTGTACATAATCCCGTCACTAGTTAAATATTATTCCCAATGAAATGAACGTTAATTGCTGCGGGAGGGAGGAATTTTAAGAGAGGGAGGGAAATAAGTGGGAGGGAGAGATGGAGAGAAAGAGGAAAGAGGGGAGAGATTATGTCAGGAGAACAGATGGAAAGTAAGTGCATCGCGTCAAATTATTTCCATGTGTCCTAATTAAGACATTGGATGTCCCACGGTACCAAGACGACGGATTCTCTATAATATAAGCTGGATAAGGGCATCACGGACAGGTCATTGAGAACATTGTTCTCCGGCTGCTGATGTTTGATCAGCGGCGGCAGGTGTAGCTTAACACTATAAGGCATTTGCTCGACAATGTAGCTGTGCACGTGACGTGTCTTCATCGCTCACCTACGAGCATGGTTTCATCGGTAACGTACGTCAAAAAGCTAACACTGGTCAAGAACGTCTCTGTCGGTTTGCTCGGGATTTAACCAATCGCCACTGAAATGGTGATCGTGAACGTCTTACAGCTGTTCTCCTGTACGTAGGCCGACCCTATCTATAAGCATTACGTACATACCTGATCACAGTCCGAGGCCGGCTGATGAAACTTCCTTCAAGTATGCATATCGCGAACTCTCCACCACAATGTCCTCGATCTGCCCAAAGGTGTTACAATCCCGAAGAGGAAGAACAGCAAGCGAAGTCTGGCGTGCATGTTAATTGTCAACCTTCGTTGCACGAGAAGACGTGGAGATGGATTTTCGGAATGATGGTGCAATGTTGGTAACTTGATCAAGCGGACTTCAACACGTCCCCTATATATGTCGTTGAGACTGTCAAAATTCTTACACGTGTAGGATATTTAACGTACTTATTTATGCGACAACACATGATATGTTTGTCCAACTGGTCTGTTGGGTGTATCGAGAGGACCTGCAGCGTGCGTTATATTATCGGAGGCCTTATATATATGTTATAGTGCATATGGAGCGGTGTGTGCGACAATGCTGGGCGCAATGCCAAAGCCACCGACAATGCCTGTCTGCAGCCGCTTGGTATATGCTCGCCCCCAATTGGTGCAACACGACATTATACCGGTACGCCAAAGGTAAAATAAACTACTTAACATTTAAATACTTCCCAGGTTTGGGGAAAGATGCGCAAACAAATCTATACCATTGAACACCACTGATCGAATACCACTCAGTATCACAGGTGTTTGGAAATACCATCCACTACAAGTGGACCATTCCATGGTACTTATTTTTAAATGTTAATTTTATTAAAATGGTATTTGAACACAGTGTTGGAATACCCTTGGCCGCATATTACAGCCTTAATACAATTCAATAATATCTAAAATGGTTTAAATTTGTGACGGCTGCATGATAGGACCATGCAGACGGATGCGGATAAATTGAGACGGCTAAAACGATATATATATATATATATATATATATATATATATATATATATATATATATATATTGATATGAAATTAAATATGCTCAAACAATTAATATGACAATATTATCATAAGATAAATTAATTAATTAATAAAGATGATAAAACAACATTGCAATGGCACCGGTAAAGACTGTAATAAGTCAACGATTAATTTACTTGTGGCTGATTCAGATACTTGGGGATGGAATGAAGGATGTAAGGGCTCGCTGGGTGTTTACAGTTGGCATTCTGTACCTCCTTCCAGAGGGGAGAATGTCGTAATGGTCGTGTAAGAAGTGGGTGGGGTCAGATACAAATTTGGTTGTCATTTGCAGTGTTCTTGACTTTTACAATTGCTTATTATTATGGTTAGCGGTCGGGGATGTCCATGGAACTTGTCCGCTTCATACTCGTGACCAGCCAGCCTGCCAGCCAGCCAGCCAGCCAGCCAGCCAGCCAGCCAGCCAGCCAGCCAGCCAGCCAGCCAGCCAGCCAGCCAGCCAGCCAGCCAGCCAGCCAGCCAGCCAGCCAGCCAGCCAGCCAGCCAGCCAGCCAGCCAGCCAGCCAGCCAGCCAGCCAGCCAGCCAGCCAGCCAGCAAGCAAGCAAGCAAGCAAGCAAACAAACAAACAAACCAAGTATACTGTCCCTGCATGTGCTATGGATCCATATACAGGTCATGTTGAAGAATCGCATGCACGTACGTATGCACGCACACACGGTGACACATGTATATCCACATACGCGCACACGTGTATACGTACGCACGCTATAATTATACGCATATATCTCACTCACTCACTCACTCACTCACTCACTCACTCACTCACTCACTCACTCACTCACTCACTCACTCACCACCACCACCACTCACCACCACCACCACCACCACCACCACCACCACCACCACCACCACCACCACCACCACCACTCACCACCACCACCACCACCACCACCACCACCACCACTCACTCACTCACTCACTCACACCACTCACTCACTCACTCACTCACTCACTCACTCACTCACTCACTCACCCAACCCGATCATAACATGGAAGTTACAAATGAGTTGTCGTTGAAACCGTGCTTAGGAATACATCGACAGTGTCGTGCCTTTATACCAGTGAAGAACAAACTAATAAAGTAGTTCTCAACTTATGATGACGTTGCTTGGCAGTAATGATTCAGAAGGAAAAAACAAGTAATTTCTGGTTCATAGCCTCATGACATTTAATAACAGCTTTCGAGGGTGTGTTCACAATTACAGTTACACAAACACGTTCCATGTAATTTGTAATATTTGTCTTCCGGTGGAAGTACACACCGTAGAACAAGTAGTGCACCGGCTACTGGCGCTGTCACGAAGGAGATGCGATAGTAGTGTTACGGCTCTGTTGTTTTCAAGGAAAACAATGTTTTAAATAGTAGCAGTGACATGTCATCTTGGTGACATGTCACCCAACTGCAGTGTAAATGAGTGTTGATTTTCCTATTTCCCTATATTAGGCCCGGGGTGACGGAACAGGGCGAATTGCGAGATGGACGGGGGAGATTTGGGTCTCGGAAGAGGATTAAAACCAGGGGCTCTGCCAAAAGACGAGACACATCTCGACTTTAACTTTATTCCAAATGACAGTGGCAGAGACGCTACATGTAAACATAATGTGGTCAACACCACTGAAACGGTGATCCACGTAGCAAAATGTTTCCAAGATGTATCGATCGACACACAACGAAGCCAGCATGATACCGTCAATGACAATGGCATTATCGCTGATAGAGATACTGAGGCTGCAGACTACGATTCAAACACTTCAGACCTCGAAGCCAGTCGAGACAGTAAACAGAGTATTGTCATTGGCACATCACTGCAACAACAGAAGCAGCTTTTTAACAGGGATCTTGAATATGTTAGAAGAAATATCAACGGTTCTCAGGAAGACTATGGCTATGCAAAATGTAACTATTACAACTAGTATTATTAATCATGCATGGACCATGCCATGGTGGTGGACTATAGTTACATGTGAATGAAAATAACTGATATTATTGTGTCATTCATTCTAACTTCTTATGGATCCACTCTGTAAATCAACATTATACTGATTTTACGTGTCTTCATATGCCAGAGCAGAGAAACCAGAGAGTGAAATACAATTTTGAATGTTTGTGTCTCCATTTTGTGTGGGAAATATAGCTATAATCATATTATAATTATAGTTTTTGATGATTGTAAGATGATTATGGAAGTTCCTCTTTTTCCGGTGAAGCTGCCAAGAAAGCTTACTGCTTAGTGTACAAAGGTTAAATTTTGTTTTCAGAAACAAAATGTTCATGTGAGACAAAAAGATCTGACCACTCTAGGTTTTCTCATAAGCCAAATTGGCCTTTTTTGTTGGCAGTTGTGTATATTGAGCATCAGTGCATAAAAAGTAGAGACTTACAAGTTGGATCAGTATAACCAGGTCTGCATGTGTTGCCTCATGATATTGCTGCAACTATGACATGGTGGTATCAACAAGATTCAACTCTGATATGGAACACATTATTTGGTTTGCTGCCTCTGTGATTGAAAGCATCAACTCTGTGAATGACAACATTGAATATGCGATTGGCTGTATTGATACTGTGATTGGTGTATTGATAATGTGACCTCTTTCACTGACTCTGTAATTGGCTGGATTAAATCTGATTTTCAATGTTGACTCTGTCATTGGTAACATTGAATAGATTATTGGCAGTATTGACTCTGATCGTAAGTTTAATATATTATTGATGATTTGTGTCATAGACTCTGCGAATGACAGCATTGACTATGTGATTCCTCTATTGAGACTTGCATTAACAGTGTGATTCGGTGAACTCATCAATAATGAATTTGTTGACGTTTATACATCAACCCCAAAAACTTCCAAAACCAAACCAGAACTGAAAACATTATGAAGACAAGGGTCTAATTGAAAATTAAATTGGTATGTTTCTGAACTACATGTTAGAATGTGAGACTGACACTAAACTTGGGTGTTGTTGCAGCATCGTCAAGAGAGAAGCATGCAGTTTCACGATTGGAGAAGAACCTTGAAAATCAATTACAGAAGGCAAAAAAGGTACGTGTCTTCTAGCTAACACAGAACCTTCTATAATGATCTAGGCAGAAACTTGCACTTGCAGGCCAATTGTATATGAGAGCAAAAATAGTTATCTAGGTCGTGTCCCATAGCATTCCTTGACAACATTTCAAAAGTAATATACAAATCTTTAGTGCTTACAACAAGTGGCTGAGGAATGAAGCCTAGCGATAAGAAACAAAATATGACGGTGGACGGGCCTCTACATAAAGCTATGTTACTTACAGCAGTGACCCTGTGAGTTCTTTTACCAGAAATCGCCGTTTACCAGAAATCATCCACCAAAGTATAATTATGGTGATGTTTATTAGCAATACAGCTTTACCTAGAGACCTGTCCACCCGTCATTTGGACCGGTAAAACCTGTTGTGGATGAGTAGTAGCATTTTTACAAACAACGTAACATCTCACGCATGAATTTCGTAAAACGGAACCAATAAATTCCACTTGTTTGAGTCGCATTCTTCGGGATGGACATATAGCAGGAATCCCCACTGATGTCAACTTTAGCTATAAATCTGGAATTTTCTATGATAGAGCGGCACTCCCATCAAAATCAGTTTACATCATCAATTGATAGCAGGGTGTATAATAACGTCAGCAAATCCAGAGAAAAGTGTGTGTATATATATATATATATATATATATATATATATATATATATATATATTGGTGATTTGTTTCAGGAGATAGAAAGCCTGAAGAAAGACCTGGCTCAGTGTCATGATGAGCTGACAAGCAAGGTCAAGGTTATACAAGTGCTTCGCAGTCAGGTAAGTGGCGAGTCTAGGGTGGGAAACAAAATGGGGTATTAGATTGTTCTGCAATTTCCCTAAATTGGTAAATTATGTGTAACGGTTGCTTAACCATACATTTGCGATTCGTAAAATGTTTGCACTTACTGCCTATGTCTAGAAAAGGTAAGTTTTAGCTGGAATACGGCATGCTTGTACTACAGGTGGCACAGCTGGTTACGCCCGTCTCAGTACCCAAGGCAGATTGCCTTGTGAAATGGTGAAGTAGAAGGAGGGCTGAAACATCAGAACAGCCACTGCCAACATAAGAACATGTACCATTTAATTTAACTTTTTTTTATCTAGGAACGTGCATAGAAATTATTTGTTGATCTATGTAATGCCACCATATATAATGGGATACCCTATTCTTGTTTTCACACTGAAATGTCTGTTAATGAAGTAAATAAAAAATTATATTGATTAGTTATGAGTAACTCAAACCATATGCAGCAAAAGCATAATGGCAGTGTATTGTGGCTATGTGCCCATCAAGTCATGGTCACATATCCTGTAAATGTTATAGTCTTATATTTGGGCAATAGTTTTTCAAGCATTTCAGCTTCTATTTAAGATGAGCTGCCCAGGTAATTATGTCATTACAGTACCTTGTTTATTGTCTATACAGAATTTACTGTTTGGGTTATTCGGCTATTACGTGTAGGCCCTAATGTTTGGTAAGTGGATATACTTACCTCAATACATACTCTTAGTACAATAATATATTAAGTATTTATGTAAATACACAATGCTACTCAGCTGCCTATAAGAATGGTTGAGTGTATAATTACCGGTACATATAAATATTTAGAACTGGCCATTATCTTTGACATGGGGTGTGTGGATCTGCACTGTTATTGCAAGTGGTACATTAGAGTTAATTACTATGTACCCAAGTAGAACAGACTCTGCCGTGGTTAGTGTAGTCAACTACTACTCATTGGGTGTGACGAGGAAGTACAGTAGATATTCTAAATGCATAGTTTTTGTTGCAATAGCAAACGCAGGAAGATGTAGTTTTCAGCCTGGTTCTGCTACAAATACGACACGTGTGTTTACAATGTTGTGTTCTGTGCACTTTCAGTCTTTGGCCAGTCAGTTGGAAGATGAAAATGTCATCTGCAAACTGAAACAACTGAACGAAGATCTCCAGAAGGTGACTGCAAAACAATCATCACAGTAGACGTAGATCTCAATTGAAAAACAAAATATTTTGAGCCTTGTGCTGTTGAAATTTACATTGCTACTTGTTGTTGTCCGGGACACCAGCAGTTTTATTATAATGCACATTGATGGTTACTCTCATAATTTACATTGACACTCATTGTAGTAATTTACACTGTGAACTGTTGTGATATGTGCTGACAGTAGCTGTTGTAATTGATATTGATATCATCTGTTGTATTTGGTATTGACAGTATGTATATTGACAGTAGCTGTTGTAATGGACATTGACAGTAGCTGTAGTAATTGGCACTGGCAGTAACTGTTGTAATGGATATTGACAGTAGCTGTTGTAACTGACATTGACAGTAACTGTGACTGTTGTAATTGGCATTGACAGTAACTGTTGTAAAGGATATTGGCTGTAGCTGTTGTAACTGATATTGACAGTAACTGTGACTGTTGTAATTGGCATTGACAGTACCTGTTGTAATGGATATTGACAGAAGCTGTTGTAATTGGTATAAAATGTAATCATTATAATGCTTGCAGGAAGTCAACCAATTCACATTTGCTCTGGCACATAAAGACAGTGCTGTCACCACAAGTCAACAGACATGGGCAGATAGGTTTGATAGGTAAACGTTTCCATATCTTATAATAATCAAACACCGTAACTGTGGAATGTGTCGTCTATCAGGACAACAGGACTATATATCGGGAGTTGTGGATTCACTGAGTGATTAGATCAGCAGCTCTTGTATTTGTCATACAAAACGGATGTTTCAAGTTGTTTTTCTTTAAAATATTTCAAAGTCAGTATAGCTTTTTCTTGTATCGTTTTCGTCCACTTTCTGCAAGCTAGCTCAGCATATGACTAAAGGTAGACGACGACACATTAGGCTGCAGAATCAGTGACAGTATTGTGCAGAAAGATTGCCATGTGGCCATCTAGTGGTGGTGACAGTCTGTAGATTGCTAAAAGAATCTATTACAAGAATAAACAAACCTTTATGAAATATTTTAAAGTCATATAAATGCGTCATGTTTCTCTGTCTCTGCAGTCTGGCTGTAGAAAATGCTGCACTACATGACGTGTTGCGTGACAAGACTGAGGACATGAGACAAATGCACCTGTCAAACATTGGTAAGTTGGTGATTGCTTGACAAATAGTTCACGCATGGGCATACATGGAGGCCATGTTTCCTCTAACACGTTAAGCCCAATTTTACTCTTTAAAATAAATTTTGCTCCATAACAGAAATGTTGTATCCTGAAATCTGCAAACATGAGATATAACTGGGACACTTTCACCAGTGTGTCATGAAAGTAGTGTCCTTGGTCACAGAACTCCATTCATTTTGGTAAAATTTGTATTTTGATTTTGAATGTTGATATTTTCATTTAGACAAAGGAAAAGTAAAATATTGCTGACTATTTTGTAAAATTAGGACAAGCAGATTTTAAGATATAGTAACAAGGGTTAATTAAGATGTGACATTTCATAATGAATGTGACTTCTAAGGTTAATTTAAGTTCATGACATCCCATCTTACACTTGGTGTAGCATCTATTAATAGTGATTTGTATATATCTGGTAGTGACTTTCAGTTTGTGTTAATGTCTACACATCAATTCCATAGTGTGTCTGTATATTAGAAAGAACAGTAAATTAATGGAACAGATTATCAGATTATATTGTGTGGGTGCTAGTACTGTTAAATGTTAATGTGTTTAAAAGTATAATCGACATATACCTCAGAAGGGTGAGATACACGTAGATAAATAGGATGGACTCTCGATAAGCCAAATGGCTTCCATGTTCACCTGCCATCTAGAGTTAATTCTCTTGGTGGTAGTCTTGTTAAATCTTGTTTTATATATATATATATATATATATATATATATATATATATATATATATATATTGTATATATATAGCATGACGCAATTGCTAATTTATTTTGTCTTCATAATCGTTGAAGTTTGCTTCAAGGTTTGAAATGTAATTGATTGCTATATGGAAATGTTAATAGTATAATTTATTCACAGTCATTTTGTATACAATGTAATTCATTTAATATATTTTCATGCATCGGTTGTCAAGATAGCAAGATTTTAATGCAAGCAACATGCAACATAATTCACGATTGGCTGCCATCTTCAAATTGTCTGCCCACAGCAGGGTGTAAAATAAGAAGGCTCTCTGCCCAGTAAGGAGTTAAGTGATTGCATGGTTCCTCTCTTAGCTCTGCGGCGAGAGAAGGAGGAGCTACTTGCTCTATTGGAAGTGAAGGAGAAGGAGAAATATGAAGCCCTCAGTTGTCCTGCCACTCTGGGTGACTACAACAACTTCTCGTCATTAGAGGTGAGTGACCACCAAGTGAAATGGACTTACACATTTATTGCTGTGTCTTCCATCATGGCTCATGTGTTTCTATCAGTGACATACTATAACATATCTCTGATGTCTCTGTCAGACAGATTTTGTGTATGCTGGGATACGACGACCACAATTATAACATTAGAGTAGACAATTAAGAAATGTAAAAATCATGATTGCAATTTAGAAACTGTTTTAGTTATGTATTTATTTGTATTTATATTAATAAATTTTGTTATTAAATTTTATGTATTACATTTCTTTATTTTATACATACATTTTATGTACAGACATATTTCCATTTATGATAAAAATAAAGTGTTATTGTGTATATGATATATCACCACCAACTAAGGTGTGCTTAGTTGATCTGAGAAAATCCCAAAAAATATTTGTACAGCAAAAAGAGAACAATTATTAAAAATTAATTTTGCATTTAAATTTTTTGGGTAATAATCTTAGTATGCAATTTTCATTGACATACCATACTGATAAATAGTCCACTGTTATGGTAACATTGTAACAGTTCGCCACTGCATTTTGTCATAACATGAATTATTCAAGTGAGTTTATTCAGCCACATGTAACTGCCAAAATGTTGCCATACAAAGGTGACTTTTATATCCTTGTAAACTGAAATGTTGCCCTTAATTGTTATCCTGTATTATGTGGGACTTGTTTATTATGTGACACTTGTTATATTGTACTGCTATAACATAACTTTAAGTTGATTTGTTGCGATGTCGCATCTGTATTGTATTTGCTCTTTCAGTTGTGGTCTCTACTAGTGGCACTGTGACAAGATAATTTAACAAGATTTAACAAGAGATTTAACAAGATTGCCACCTAGAGATTCAACTCTAGATGGCAGGTGGACTAGGAAGCCATTTGGCTTATCGAGAGTCCAACCTATCTATCTAAGTATACCCCGCCCGTCTTAGGTATATGTCGATTTTATTTTTAAATATATTAACACTACTAGCACCTACACAATCAGCTGATAATCTGTTCCATTCGTTTACTGTTCTTTGTGAAAATGAAAATTTTCTAATATCTAGTCTACACTGCTTCTTTGCTAATGTAACTCCATGTCCTCTAGTCCTTCTCTCTTCCTTGACTGTGAAAAATATTTCTGTCAATATTTTCATACCCATTCAATATTTTAAACACCTCAATCTGATCTCCTCTCAATATTCTGGTTTCTAGTGTTGTTAAACCACATTCTTTTAGACGCATTTCATAACTAATATTCCTGAATTTTGGTATCATTTTGGTTGCTCTCCTTTGTACTCTTTCTAGCATATCAATATCCTTCTTGCGATATGGCCTCCATGCTTGTATACAATATTCTAAGTGAGGCCTAACTATTGTTTTATACAGCGGTATTATTAGTTCTTTTTCTTTGTACACTATATTTCGCCTAATTAATCCAAGAATTTGGTTTCCCTTCGCTGCTGCAATTCCACACTGCTCTGATACCTTCATGTCAGCACTAATAGTTAACCCTAAGTCCTTTTCCTTTAAGGTAGTATTTAGTACAGTACCACCCATTGTATATTGTGCATCTTCATTCCCATGTCCTGTGTAGAGGCACTTACACTTTCCAAAATTAAACAGCATTTGCCACTTCTCAGACCATTCTATCAACTTATTAAGATCATCTTGTATATGCTGTCTATCTGCATCACTTTTAATTTTCCTAAACACTTTTGTGTTGTCCGCAAACTTCAACACCTTGCTTGTTATGTCATCATCCAAATCATTGATATATATTAAGAATAAAATAGGTCCCAGTACTGATCCCTGCGGTACTCCACCCAAAACCGATTTCCAGTTTGAAACCTCCCCATCAACTACTACTCTTTGTCTTCTATCTATAAACCATTTTGTATCCAGTTGATCATACCATTTCCTATGCCATGGGCCTTTAGTTTAAGTAGTAGTCTTTGGTGTGGCACTTTGTCAAAGGCTTTTTAAAAATCTAAGTATATTATATCTACTGGTGATCCCTCATCTACCCACTTTGTGACATCTTCCAAAAAACATAACATATTTGTTAAGCATGACCTCGCTTTTAAAAACCCATGTTGAGATGGGTTTATCAATTAATTTTTAAATTTTTAAATCAACCAGGTGATCTGTAATTAGTCTTTTTAATAGTTTGCAAATCACCGATGTTAAGCTCACTGGTCTATAGTTCTCTGACTTGTTTCTCGAACCTTTTTTAAATAGTGGTATAATGTTTGCTTCTTTCCATTCTAACGGAACTATTCCCTCCTCTAATGACAAATTGAACACTGTTGCAAGCAGTATGCTGATTTCTTCTACAATTTCCTATAGTAATTTGGGAGGAACCCCATCCACTCCAGGTGATTTAATATCCTTCATATCTCTTATTTTCATAGCTACCATTGTTGGTGTTACAATTAGTTGTCCTAAATAGTCAAACTCTCTGCCTTCGAACTTAGTGTCAAGTACTGGTAATATACTAATATCTTCCCTGGTAAACACCGAACTAAGGTACTCATTTAGGTTGTCTGCCATTAAGAATCCCTCTGATATTATGTTTCCATCACTACCTTCTAGAGGACCGACCTTATCCTGAACTTTCTGTTTACTTCGAACATATACATAAAAACTCTTGCTGTCATGTTTTATATTAAAAGCTATTTTTTGTTCGTAGCTTCTGTTTGAATTTCTAATTTCAGCTGTAGCTTGATTAAGTGCTTCTTTATAAATGCTATAGTCTTCTTCACTTCCAGTATGTCATCTCTTCCACATCATTTGCTTGTACTTGATTTTTCTAATGGCTTCCTTCGATAAGTGTTTCTTCTTTGACTGTTTCCCCTGTTTTTTTCAAGGGGACAAATTTGTCAACGACGCAGTCAATTTCACTCTTAAAATATTTCAGCATTCTGTTGCTGTCTTATTCTTCATGTGTTATTCCAGTCTATCTTTGCTAAATATTCCCTCATGTCCTTATATCTTCCTTTGTGAAATGTTTTCCTGTACCTTATTTTTCTGTTCCGTTCTCCCTTTACTTTGGTGATAAAATGTATCTGGTTGTGATCACTACACCCCAGTGGCTCACATATCTTGACATTATCAACAAATTCCTTCTGTCAGCTCAATACTATGTCTAACACATTCTCGCCCCTAGTTGCTTCTAACACATGTTGAGAAAGGAAACTATCTTGTACTAAATTTTAAAACTCTTGATCCTCTCTCCCGGTACTCACTTCTTTGATAGTGTTATGTATTTTTTCATTCTCTTCTATGCTTATGTTTGGACTCCGATACACTGTAACTATGTTACACCAGACAGCTTCTTCACATTCTGCTTCTTTTTCTAACTTTATTTCATAAGCCTGGATGGATTCTTTAATATATAAAATGATAGTGTTGTTTGATGGAACTTTCAATTGCCATCCCTTTATGTGTATTATATAATGTTTATTTCGGACAAAAAGTAGTATGTATACATAAAATAAAGTTTAAAAAAGTACAATACATAACATACAATTAATTCAATTATGGGGTGCAAGTAAAACAATAAATTAGTGGGTAATAAAATAAATAGGTCAATTGGGATCTCCAGTATGTGTAGTTGTGTACGTAGAGCTTCTAAAATGCATATAAGTATGAAAGTAATTGACAAAAAAGGGGTTTCAGACTGATGAAGATGACATAAAAGGCTGAATATGGATGAACAAATGCATTCATTGAAAGATTTAATATAATAAGTGTGGAAAACATAAAACTTGTACTACATTGTGAGGACAAAAAGGCATACCCCACTTTACACGATGGGAGGCAATTTTTTAACCACAAATCTATATATATACATATTTAATTATGTATACACATATATGTACTCGTATATGTAAACCTATATATATATATGTATATATATATATATATATATATATATATATATACTGTATATGTATAAATTTATAATTATATAGGATATAAGGACAACAACCAGTCATGAAATCTAGCAAGGAAAAACTAAACCACATTTACGATGCCAAAAGATAAACAGCATACAACACACTATGATGATGTGACTGATGTGTGTGTGTGACTGTGTATGTTTCAGCTTGCAGTGCTGGGGGCCTGCAAGTGTCCACTGCCAAACGCTGACCCCTGCAGCTGTGCCCAGTCTGCAGCTAATCTGAAGAGAGACATCCGTCTACTGAAAGACTGTGTAAGACACTGAGAATGCTGCCATTGTTGCAATGATATAATGATAATAAAACTGTATTCTAACACCATCAAATTTGGGATGTTTGTCCCATTCACGGGTGTGTACATGCATGGTTCTAAATAGTTCAAATTTATGATACTAAGTCTGGGTATACTGATTAAGTAATAATAATAATAGTAATGATACATTGTAAAAAATGAAAAAAAAACCTGTATAAAATGTGCTATGTATAAATTATATTAATATGTATTTACAGATTAAACTATATTTGTTAAAATAATATACTGAAATATTTACCGATTATCATGGATGCTAATACTGTATTTAGTGTATTATCTGTTTTAATTTGTCAGTGTCTTTCAAGTACTACCAACAAATCACATACTATATTCGTTCTATTATGCACACATGCCCTGTTAATAGAAGCACCTCCATTTTGTTACCATGACAATGATCTCTGTGGCCAATCTCAACATGGAAATTTGATTCTTGAATCCATGATTTATTGTAATTTAATATACAGAAATGTTACACTAGATGTAAAGTGCACACAACACGTCTGTTTAACTTGTTCACTATTGGTAAAAGTCTAATATGTAGGACTCTCATAACTTCTTTAAAGCTAATGGTAACCATAATTAATTCATCAAAATATCTACAGTTCAATACAATGTGCTTATCATAATGTTAGATATTTTGATATTACAAATATTTGTTAAGCATGCTGTACCCTCAATAGAACGAATACGATATGGCTGTTTCACTACTTTTTTACCAGGTGGAGATGCATAAGAAACACCACCAGGAGGCGCTCGTAACAGTTGACGCATATCGGTCGGCCTTTGAAGAGCAGCTGTCTAGGAACAAGACTCTTTTGAAGAAAATGGCAGATTATGCCATTGAACCGACTCTTGCCACCACAAAATCATCATCTATTGAAGAAAGAATGGACAAAGCTAAAGCCGTGCTGAAATTTCTCATCCAAGCAATGATTGGAGGTATGTTCCATAATAAATGTGATTTTGCATAAGAGGGTGGCTCATAAATTTGGAATGGTCAGTTAAACACGTAATTTTGGTATCGATTTAAACTGACATCCACACACATCAGGCAGGCTTTAATTTTAAGGGAATCTATGCGACCAAGACCCAGTGTTTTATCTATGACCTTAAATGTCCCTAGGTTGGAGTCCATTTCATTCCCTATAAATTATTTAAAAAGCAATAAATCTAGTGTTCAAGTGGCTGCTGTCAACGACCTATCAAAGTGCATGTGTGTTGTTGTCTTGTTGTAGCGTCCTTGTTCTGTAATAAACGATTGGGCTCACATCTATTAGTTCAAAATACCTGTAAGCATGGCATTTGCTGTTTTCGCATCCGTCAAGAGTGCAGTCAATCAAAGGTTCAAAACTTTATTGTCCGTTTTAAACATTACATTAAAAACGGAATTTCTTCTTCAGTTACACATTAAAATGCCAGTAATAAGATTGTTGATCCATATACAGTTGATAAGACACATTAAAATGATAATATTAATCAGCACTGAAATTCATAGATTAAGTTTAGAATAAAGTACAATAAATAGGTAGAATAAAAAATAATAATGTAAGCAAGTTATATTTCTTTAAAAGCTTTTTGATAACACAATAATAATATGTACTAAAAATGGGTAAAAAAATGAAATTCAATAAAATAAGTACAATAATAATTAAGCCATAACATCACTCAATTCTTCCTACATGAATTCTGTTGTATAACGTACATTATAAATTACTCATCTTAGGTTACGGGCGTCATTGAGGTGTTCGCTTGTGATTGGTTAAAATATATATTGCAGATGAATGAGACTTGTGATTATATAGGACAAATATGTCATGGAACTTAAAAGGTGAAAAGTTAAGGACAAGACAGCTTGAAGGAAAGCAACAAAATGTGTTCATTCAGAAAGTGATTTGATGAAAAAGTCTTAACTCCCATTTTCTCTGTGGATGCCCAAATATGACCACAGTTCCCATCAAATTTACATACAAATTATGGATTTGCTAAATGGTGACTAAAACCACAGCCACTGATGTAATGTAATTGCCAAAATGCTCTTACGATATCCACCGAAACATAAATGTGCAATATGCTCCATTCAGTAGGAGAACCATTGTGTCAATTTAGTTTCCTTGTTCTCTATGGACTGTAGTTGCTCAGGCATCTCAATTAAGAGAACCTGGGTTTGAATTGTGGTGTTCGAATGAACATCTTATTATAGACTGGTGAAATGTGTATGCTGATAGTCTGCAGAATATGGCTGAATGCTTCCCAGAAAAGTCAAGATAGCATTCCATTTTCAGCCTATCACCATATTGTTATTGTATATGTAGAACATATCCGTGAAACCAAGTCCTAGTTTCAGTTCTTGCTATATGGCAGCTACCAAACAATGTATACCATCAGGTTATATCATGTGAAATTTAAATCCATATTCTCCTAAATAAAATGGATATTTTGCAGATATTCCACCCCAGAGACCGTCACCTTTCCCCATGGGAACGCAGGTTTGGTCGTCTACAGGAGGAAATGTGAAGGAGCTTGAGACAGCTGCTCCAGATGATCGGCTGACAGGGAAGACACACGAAGAACTCACTCTGATTCTTGTGGAGATGGTGAGGACGATAATGTTCATGTGTAGTAGACACAAAGTTACACTGCACAGAAAACAGTTGACCTACAGGTTTCATTGGTAGATACAAATCTGGCATCATTTGATCGATTCTAAGGGAGACTGCAGCAGCATCCTGTTGAGATTTCAAGACTTATTCAGGTGCACATTCTGTTCTGTAAAATTATAAGAAAAAGTCTTTCACTAAAATGGTAGGCAAACTATTTTTTCTTTTAATTTTACCAAAACTTCCAAACTGCCACTTAAAAGCACACAAGTCAGTTTACTGATTTTGGATGAAAGCATAATGCCAAACCAACATTTCGCGTAGACGATGCAACAGAAAATGCACCGGAATACAATGGCACACGGCAATTCGGACACTAAATAATGGGGTGTCACGGCAATGACATTGAGTTAGAAGTTGCTAGTTATAGCGAGGCATGTGAGTGTTATACCTGTGTGTTGACACTTGTGCACATGAACGTATGTGTGTATGCACTCACATATCCATACTCGACTTGATCCAGAAGCAGGTGCACACGCAAGCAGACATAAATGCAGTTAGACATCCACCCACCCTCACACTACAGCATGCATATAAACAAACAAACAAACAAACAAACAAACACATGAACAGTCAGCACACGGACACACACATGCCCACACAAACACGCACTCGCACACACACACGCACACTCGCACACACACGCACGCACGCACACACACACACACACACGCACACACACACACACTGTATCCATTCATACTCCTGCCCTCCTCTTCGTTCGTGAAGTCCTTGGTGATTCAGACATCCACACTGGTTAATGATCTTCCATCACAGCAGTACCGCCACGCCTCAGTGATACAATTCCAGCTACGTAGGCTACTGTACTTGCCATGACACCGATTGTAGAGTCAACCCTGACTTGTAAGCACTGAGTCTGTTCGTAGATGAGTGACCGCAGTGAAGCCTTGGCACACCACAGACTAGCTGCTCGTCTGTTGGCGCAACATACTCGAGAACTCGAGGAGAAACTCGCACAAATGACGCCACAGCAGACATCGACTACAGACCACGTAGGAGATCGCATGCAAGACACGCAGCCTTCTCCTATAGCCTCTGAATCACTACGAAGTTCTAACGATGGGAACGACGTCGTTGTCACTAATGGATTATGACACACATGGCATAGGCGACATTTCTAATGCTGCACTATACCGTGCTAATATTTATCCGCATAGTCAATATAGGTACTCAGAGGCGAAATGCAATATTATATTTTTTACGTATTTTAACCAAACGACTATACCTTAACACGTTCAAAATAAGGCACTCTCTATTTGTATACAGATCACCCAACTGTTCAGTTATTAATGATCTTTGTCAGGTTGGTTATGGACGCATAAAAACATCCAATTGTTCGTGTTCTTTCCGCGATAAATGAATGCTTTTTCAAGCAGATAATAGTGATCCATTCTGTTAGCAAAACAGTAAGGCTTATAAATTGCACCATTAGTAACGTCGGTGTCGCATAAAATAATGAGTGATGACGCAAGTGATATGGTGATTGCGTACTTTATAATCAGTACCCATCCGTTATGGAGGAGTGTTCGTGAAAAAGATCTCGCTGTGTTAAAGAAATCGTTGATTGGTTCACTGATTTGTTTGACATTCCGTAGAGACAAGAACTTTTCTATTGTCATAGCTTCTGGCATTTATAGAAACCCGAGTTATTTATTTGTAATTCTAGACTTCTAGCCACAGTCGTAGTAATAATTTAAGTGTGTCCGCGCTCGCACGCTCGAGGGTGTGTGTATGTATGTATGTATATTAAGATATATTTATATTATATATTACACGGATATGCATATTATATCTTACCATGCAGTTTACACATGTTTATAGTTGGTGTACTTACACTTGTTCAACCACCTGAATGTATTCAGTTTGAAGCTGCCTTTAGAATGATTTAAGTGAATTGTCTGTAAACATACGTGCAATGGCAGTGTTTATATATATATATATATATATATATATATATATATATATAAAATATATATATATATATATATATATATATATATATATATATATTATTATCTATCACACACACTTATACATTCGTTCATATTTATTAAGGTGTGTTTATGGTTATATGGTGACGCTAAGAACGCTTACATCGTAATGACGTTGATAGAACAATAAAGAAGAAAGTTTGTTAAACACTTTGCACATTCATTTAAACATGGATGCCAGATAAAATTGTGAAGTTGGATTGCTAATGAAGGGGTCAGGGGACGGTGTAACAAAACGAGTAGACAGGAAATTGGCTACAGTGGTTCAAGAACGGAGACACCATAGTTATGAATCTCCACAGAGAAGGAATGGGTTAGACAGTTAGTGTAGTACTTTAGGATGGTTATTTGCATATAGTTTTACATGAACAACCACAACAACTAGAAAATTATGCGGAGATCACATAGTAGTTGTTAAGTTGTTGAGTGGGTATGAATTTATATTAATGGAATCATGTTATATCCCTCAGAAAGGACAGAACTCGAGGACACAAAGCAACTTTAGTGAATAAACATTGTGGAATATAATATATGATTGTATTGGTCACAAAGAGGACTGACTATCAACGGCGTGTGGGGTATATTGTGCATTGTTCCAATATTCCTCTAGACACCAAGAAGTAAACTTACTTTGAAGCAAAAATTGAACTTTTGTATATACTGTTTACGAGCAGCGTAAATATGTTTAAAAGAAAATCAACAAACGCACAAGGAAATGGTTTACATAGATAAACATGTTGAAGCCTCAACAAAATTCATTGTCATCTCGCCACCTATGAATCAAATGTCTATAATATGATTTGCTCCCTGTTTTTCATGTCGGTTACTATGCAACTTTGCCTCATATTGTTGTGAGTGATGTCGGAACATGCAGGTTTCGTGGTTGGGTGTCATACGTGATTAGGTGTCATTGTTTTGTACCTATTTACATTGTTCCACCAGATATTATTGGATAACACGTTTAAGATAGGCGGCCAATTTAGCCCGAACCTCTGTTACTACAGTGGATCTCTGTACAATTGTAACTTTACAATTGTATGTAATTTTGAAGGTTGTACATTGCAAAGGAAACTAATCGAAGGAATAGAATAGAGACCATTGGATGGGTTAGACAGTTAGTTAATGTGGTATTTTCGGATGGTTCTTTGCAGACATTTTACATCAGTGTATCAACTGTGTAGTACGGTATATTCGATACAGGTGTATCGCTTTATTTTCATATACTATTTACGATGTGCATGAACTTGGTAAGGTATCCATGCAGACACAGTGCAATAAGTATAACTTGTGTACATTGTAATATAATGTGAAAAAGATTAATAAAATTGAGTATTAACAATACATTATTATCACGAATACTTAACAGGAACACTACATACAGTTAACAATACTCGGTACAAGTTTGCACCAAACATTACTTCAATTATGTGTCGTAACAACTTAATAGTTAACTATATACTGTATACCTATATATTAAATATATCATGGTACAATACACTGTAGACACACAAAATTCAGTGTTTGTGATTTAATGTGATTAATTTTAAATTGCAGTTAAGTGCATTACTAGTGGGTGTTGTTGGGTGAGAAAACTGTTTTGTACATGTCTGCCTCTTCAGACGCATTAAGCCAACGTTCCAACATTTTCCTGCGTGATGGGAACTTTTAGTACCTGAAATAGACTCTTCCTGGAAACACATGGTATAGGCCATGTGAGTTTCGCGCTCGAAAACAAGGCGACTGGTATTTGTGTTTGGCGATCTTGACCAGTAATGAATAATGCCACCTTTCGTGTAGTACAACCTGTTTTGGGGGCAAATGATACATGCGTTATGTTAATGTGCATTTAGACAACTTGTCATGCCATGACAACCAATCGATTAAAATGCATGATTTTCGTGACCATTGTTACCAACGAAGTGTTCCATTGCTTCTGCTTGTAATTATCCTTCGGACAATATAACTGTAAACACTATTTAGGGACAGTCCAATTATTACAACCAAAAACAAAGTCGTATATGTCAACATGAAGAATATGGACTTCCTGCCCCAAGTGCCCAAGCCTCGTTTTCGAGCGCGAGATTACATGGCCTATTATAACGAGAAGGAATTCTTTGATAACTTTCAAACGCTTTAATGTAACTCCTTGTACGAGTTATTTGGGACGCGAAGGAGATTCGAGATCTTTTCCGATATATTTGCAGAGCCATCAGTGAATAATAACATATAATTCTAAATCCGTGATTAATAACATATAATTCTAAATCAGTGATTAATAACATATCATTCTAATTAAAATGAAGGCAATGATTACATGAAACAGTTATATTGATTTAAAACTGTGTCCATTACAAAGATTTTTTGCATTCTTAAAGAATCCATTTTCATAATAGTTTGAGACACGAAAGAATCATTTCGGTGTCCGAAAGAATCCGTTCAAAGTTGCCAACATAGCTAGAGTAGATACAACCGGCTGCACCGGACACAGGACATTATTGTTAAACAACGAAGACAACACAGACAGATTATTTAAAAAGAGGCATTGTTGCACTAATTATAGGCGAGATTGGTGTGTCCCAGGCTGCCGTTCTGAATGCTGTTGTTCCTCCCCCTGTTGCGGACACGAGTGTCGACCGTCACGACGCTGTTCCCGATGTTGGTCACCACCCCGTTGCCGCCGTTTCTCTTAGCACGCACACTTGGCCGCCATTTGTACCTGCGGGTAGAAACCGCGAAATGAGTATGGTTGAGCATTTTCACCAGCAACATGTAAGTGTTGATATAACGCGGTATCCATTCCATTCTGCTGCCCAAAACGTTTAGACTTCAACCCTTCCAATCTCGTACATTCGAAAACCGTCGCGATCGTCTTCGCTGGGAAATATTCAGACATACTACAATTATTATGCACACAACATCTATCTTGGGATTATATTTACAAATATGCTCGTTTTTATTTACAACTGGTTATGCGGTGCCAGACAAAGTGTGTGTCCGTCCGTCCGTCCGTCCGTCCGTCCGTCCGTCCGTCCGTCCGTCCGTCCGTCCGTCCGTCCGTCGACGTACGTCACGTACGTACGTACGTCCGTACGTCCGTCCGTCCGTACGTCCTCGTCCGCCCCCTAGTCCGCCCCCTAGTCCGCCCCCTAGTCCGCCCCCTAGTCCGCCCCCTAGTCCGCCCCCTAGTCCGCCCCCTAGTCCGCCCCCTAGTCCGCCCCCTAGTCCGCCCCCTAGTCCGCCCCCTCGTCCGCCCCCTCGTCCGCCCGTCCCCGCGTCCGTCCGTCCTCACCAGTAGTACTCGAAGGCGAGCGTGACGAGGCCGAGTCCGATGCCGATGAAGATGACGAGGAAGACGCCGCCGATGTTCTTGATGCTGATGCCGTCGCTCTCGTCCTCCACCTTCGGGCAGTCCTTCCGGTTGTAGTTCCACCACTTCGTCTTCATGTCCTCCAGCGCTCGCTCGTTCAACAGCTGCAGGATCCTGCAACGGCAGCGGCGCACGGAACATAAACTAACGGTAAGTTCTTATATAGCGCAGTACCCAGTGCTCAAGTAAAGGTAAGTTATAAGAGAGCGCAGTATCCAGTGCTCAAGTAAAGGTAAGCTATAAGAGAGCGCAGTATCCAGTGCTCAAGTAAAGGTAAGTTATAAGAGAGCGTAGTATCCAGTCCTCAAGTAAAGGTAAGTTATAAGAGAGCGCAGTATCCAGTGCTCAAGTAAAGGTAAGTTATAAGAGAGCGCAGTATCCAGTGCTCAAGTAAAGGTAAGTTATCAGATAGCGCAGTATCCAGTGCTCAAGTAAAGGTAAGTTATAAGAGAGCGCAGTATCCAGTGCTCAAGTAAATGTAAATTATCAGATAGCGCAGTATCCAGTGCTCAAGTAAAGGTAAGTTATCAGATAGCGCAGTATCCAGTGCTCAAGTAAAGGTAAGTTATCAGATAGCGTAGTATCCAGTCCTCAAGTAAAGGTACGTTCTTATATAGCGTAATATCCAGTCCTCAAGTAAAGATACGTTCTTATATAACGCAATATTTAATTCAGAAGTAAAGGTAAGCTACTATATAGCGCAATATCCTGTCCCCAGGACTGCTCAAGGTGTTTTACACTTTACTCCCTGGCAAACCTGTTCAAACACCGTCTCAACTTCTCTGGGAAGAATCCAACCACGTTGCACCTAATGTGCGAAGGCTGCTCGTACAAATATCCACCATTGTCTATAGTCAGGAACTCATTCATACAGCTGGGTGAAATGGAGCAACGTAGAGTGTAAAAAATTGCCCAAGATTTAATACCGCAGCACAGGATTCAAACAAGGGTTCTCTTAGTCGAGAGTCCGAAACTCTACCAACTGCGCTCTACACTAATATAATCGGCATTTATTTAACTGTTTAGACAATGTTTCCCCACACCACGGCCATATTTAATTGAGTATATTTTGGAAAATAACTATTTTGCTTATTAGTGAGGTGATGGTGACGTAATACCCGTGGTGACGTAATACTCATTGTCGCCGTGACGCTGTTGGTATCTATTGTGCGCGCGTGAGTCCACACGTGCAATTACAAGCTGCCGTCGTATGATAAAATATTCATAACACCTGGTTTTATTCTTGACTTACGTTCAGTGATCCAGCGAGTCTGATTAACTATAATCTGAGGGAGGTGTATTATTCTGACATCGATTAGCTGTGTTACAGGCCATTGGTCCAATTATCCAGATTGAATTCTATTTGTGATACATAGAGCCATGTATGTACTTTACAATGCAATTCTTCTTGTAATGTCTTATTATAATTGCGGGGTTATCTACAACGATTATGGGAAACGACGACCCCTTAATACGTTTTTAATGCTTTTAAATTGTCTTAATGTCGTGTTAGACCAATGTACTACATTACACAATTCCGCCAACAATTAAAAACTGTTATAACCTTGCGCGTCGAAATAAGCTCATTGGCATATCCATCCTTCTGACGGTAAAGCTAATACGGCTTACTGATTTTGAGATTTATCACTTGTTTGGTTTTTATGCGCCTCTGAGCTTTGTTTTTATGTATATGGACGAAAAGAAGTGAACTTATAATAATAGTAATGCACACTATTAATCATATTAATCATATTAATCATATTAATCATATTAATCATATTAATCAAATTAATCATATCAATCATATCAATCATATCAATCATATCAATCATATGAATAATATGAATAATATGAATAATATAAATAATATGAATAATATCAATAATATCAATAATATGAATAATATCAATAATATCAATAATATAATACATATTTAATAAATTAATGATATTAATAAATTAATAATATTTAATAATAATGTAATAAATATTGAATTTTATATAATAATATTAATTTTGGGAAAAAACATATATAATATATATTAATATTATATTAATAATATTAATTAAATATATATATTAATAAAATTAATAATTATTAATAATTGATATTCTAAGATATTAATATCTAATAATATTTAATATTACATAGTTGTAGAACATTAAAACTATTGATTATATTTATACTAATAATATTAATATTGTTTTTTTTGGTTAGAATAATAGTTACAATAACAACAATAATAATTGTATAACTGTTATAATAATAGTTATATGAACACACTAAAGTGCGTACTGTAACTCTCTACACAATAGTAGATCCATTAAGAAAACATTGAGAATCCCCTACAAAGTGCTCTGCTACTACACACGCCACCTTCACCTGTGAGAACTCTCCCTACACGAGGGCGTACTGTGAGGACTCTCCCTACACGAGGGCGTACTGTGAGAACTCTCCCTACACGAGGGCGTACTGTGAGGACTCTCCCTACACGAGGGCGTACTGTGAGGACTCTCCCTACATGAGGGCGTACTGTGAGGACTCTCCCTACACGAGGGCGTACTGTGAGGACTCTCCCTACACGAGGGCGTACTGTGAGGACTCTCCCTACACGAGGGCGTACTGTGAGGACTCTCCCTACACGAGGGCGTACTGTGAGGACTCTCCCTACACGAGGGCGTACTGTGAGGACTCTCCCTACACGAGGGCGTACTGTGAGGACTCTCCCTACACGAGGGCGTACTGTGAGGACTCTCCCTACACGAGGGCGTACTGTGAGGACTCTCCCTACACGAGGGCGTACTGTGAGGACTCTCCCTACACGAGGGCGTACTGTGAGGACTCTCCCTACACGAGGGCGTACTGTGAGGACTCTCCCTACACGAGGGGACTGTGAGGACTCTCCCTACACGAGGGCGTACTGTGAGGACTCTCCCTACACGAGGGCGTACTGTGAGGACTCTCCCTACACGAGGGGACTGTGAGGACTCTCCCTACACGAGGGGACTGTGAGGACTCGAGCTCTACTCACACGCTGGAGAGTTCGTTCTTGAGCGGCGAGCCGTTCTGTACACCGAAGGCGTATGGTTTGCGACTGAACTCCTCGCCCACCTCCCACAGGTCACAGTCCGTCAACGTCGCGTACTTGTTCTGTGTCGCGTCACCTGCAGTAGAAGTCAGACATGCACGACAGATAGTACTTCTGCTACTGAGCTAGCATTGGACATTACTGCCACGAAGAATATGGTTTTAGTATTTTCCGTCAGTTGCTTCTATATAACCTAACCAAGGTAATGAACAATTAAGCGGTCGAGCAAATATGTCTTAATAAGTGTTTCAACTAATTTAACACTGGCGTGAAACACACGTCTCAGAAAAGGAAAGAGACTAGAACTGTGACAAGAATGCTTTGAGTGGAATCCCGGGGACAGGGAAACCAGAGTTGGCGACGTGCTGTTTCGTCACCTGTGCTTTAAATGAAGAGAATTTAGTAGTAGTGGTGGTAGTGGTAGTGGTAGTGGTAGTGGTAGTGGTAGTGGTAGTAGTAGGTAGTAGTAGTGGTAGTAGTAGTAGTAGTAGTAGTAGTAGTAGTAGTAGTAGTAGTGTAGTAGTAGTAGTAGTAGTAGTAGTAGTAGTAGTAGTAGTAGTAGTAGTAGTAGCAGCAGTAGTAGCAATGATAATAGTAATACACTTCTGCAGCGCGTGCAGCTACATAGAAAGCACCTCTCCTGATACCGAGCCTAGTCTTAGTAACGAGAAATTGTTGCGACCTAGACCTAGATGACCAAGATGACCTAGATGACCTAGATGACCTAGATGACCTAGATGACCTAGATGACCTATAAAATACAAGTAAGCACATCCGACATACCAATGAAGGCGAACTCCTCGCCCTTGGCCGGGAACTTGATGCGGTTGATGGCCTCGACTCGGGACCCTGGGAAGCCGGACTCTTCCATGGCGGCCCACATGTTGGTGAACTTGTCACTGACGGGGTAGTCCCACACCGCCAGCTTGGCCCGCTCCACCTGATCCAGGCTGTCGTTCAGACTCATCGACTTCCAGATGCTGGGAAGAACCGACATAGACGACTATAGCACAGGCATTAAAGCCCGGCATACATTTGAATTTTAGATTAAGTAACTCGGGACATCGGCGTATCAACTCTGCACGCGTTCCCCGACAGATTAGTCCCACAATAGTGACGCACGAAGTGTAATAGGCCATATACGAGGACATCTTCAAACTGCCCAGACACCCGGTTTGAGCAAGTGAAGCCCGGCATACGTGTAACAACGCGACTGAGTTTTAGTACCCCACCCCACCCCACGTGTGTGCCCCCTTTGCGACATGATGCATGTGCGTGTGCGCGTGTGTGTGTGTGGGCTCGCGTACCCATGTTAAACTGGATAAAAACTGTCCTCAAGACATGCATCATGTCGCAAAGAGGGCACACACAGTTAAAATATCAAACATATATAAAGTTTGTCCCTAAGATAAGCGTCGCGTCGCAAAGGAGGCATCGACAATCGCGTCGTGGGAAATGAAAACTAAGTGCTGTCGTTATGCCGGGCTTTACTCGCTTTTGCCGGGTTTACGCGCCCTCGCGCACGTGTGTGTGTGTGTGTGTGTGTGTGTGTGTGTGTGTGTGTGTGTGTGTGTGTGTGTGTGTGTGTGTGTGTTGTGTGTGTTTGTGTGTGTGTGTGTGTGTGTGCTTTGTGTGTGTGTGTGTGTGTGTGTGTGGTGTGTGTGTGTGTGTGCGTGTGGTGTGTGCGTGTGTATCGCGTGTGCGCGTGTGTCCGTAAGCGCGTTTCTAATGTGCGTGGGGTGCGAGTGGATACATATTTTTAAAGTCGTGTGCGTGTGGTGTGCGTGTGCGTGTGCGTGTGCGTGTGCGTGTGCGTGTGCGTGTGCGTGTGCTCGCGTACCCATCGTATCGCTTGTGCGCGTGTGTCCGTAAGCGCGTTTCTAATGTGCGTATGCGTGCGAGTGGATACATATTTTTAAAGTCATAGGAACAAGAGCTACTAAAGTTATATCCCGAGCATTGCCATTTCGTCACTGTACTGGTCCCGATAATCAATGCAACGCCTTTTGGAAGCGGCTGAGGGTGCTCCAGAAACACTCACCCGTAGAACTTCTCCTCGATGTCAGCCATGCGCCGGAAGTACGTCTCTGTGCTCGTACTCTTCTGTGGCGCGTACTTCGTCTTGAACTGCTTCGCTAAGTCGTCGAGTGACTCGATCGGCTGTACAACGTAAGACGTTTTATTTCGCTCTACTGACGCTGAGAGAACAGGGGACCATCACAGCAAGATAAAGCTCTTAGAAAAATCATCCTTAATCCGTTGTTAATTAAAAGGATGTTTTCGAAATGCAAATAACCATTGCCATATTATCAGGGACACTATTCCAATGACACACAAGTTACAGTGTGTCTGTGTGCGTCATGATGTTAATAGGTTTCGAAAAATCGGATTGAAGAGCTCTTAATTACGTTAGTGAATTGGTCCCAAGGTGTGCTTATCACCTCAAAATGTACGTTATAAAATAATTTTAATAATTGATTATAATTAAGTAATATTGAGATAAAACTGATATAAATTATTACGTTGTATACACCTACTAAATTAAGAGACTTACAATTCATATTCTTTTAATAGGATGTATTAGGTTATATGGTAATTGTAAGTAAACTGTCGAAATTATGAAATAATGCGATTTGTGCTGCCATCTGTGACATAATCCACAATTGTATAGGATAAGATGTACTAGTACTTCGAATGCTATATGCTTGTCATCGTATTTTATATTTGTCTGATGTTCAAAATATGAACTTTTTAATTTAGTGTTTTATTTGAAATGCATCCACATTAAAGGAGGGCGAAGCTCAACTAGGCTCCTGTTGTTCAACTTGAACACACCCGGATGGTATATGTTTTAAACGAATGTTCTTTATGGCGTATCAATAAATTATTGGGACTACCCAAAACGCTTTACACTTTACTGCCTCGTAGACATGTTCAGCCGAACACCATATCGACTCATCTCGAAGAATCCCTCCACACTGTACTTAATACGCAAAGATTATTCCTGCACATATATCCACCACCGCATATAGCCAGGTACTCATTCACACAGCTGATTGAACTGGATCCCACGGTTCGACACGGCAGCACATGGTTCGAACACTTTCTCTAGAACACGAGTACGGGTTGGTAAACATTCAGATGAACACGAATATGAGGCCAAAGGGAGCCACAATACCTGCTCAAGACGTGAGACAGTAAGGAAGGCGGCAAGGTTTGCAGTGTACGTCGCGATCATTATGAACCCAAACACCCACCAGGTGGCAGCAATGAGCCTTCCCGACAGTGCTCGCGGTGCCTCTCCTCCGCCTGGAGCACGTACAGTGATAAGTAGTTCATTAAAATACAATTCACAGTGCAACGTAACAGTAATAGTAGCATTGAAGCTATAGGGCCTACATAATTGACGATTCGTGTAATCATGCAATATCTACAAGTCGGTGTGCATTTTACAAACACGCACGTGTGGACGTCATCACTCGCGCATGGTATTATTTCTTCAGAAAACCTTGGTTATTATAGTTAACGAGATCATACGTATCACAAATGACATAATTTAAGTATGCAGTACGTTGCAATTTGCTTAGTGCACAATCACAATGATCGCACGATATCCCACCAGCTTTGCCTTGCTACTTCAGGTGCAATATGATACACAACTATTGCACAGTGCACACATGCTTACCTTGTGGAGTGAGTGACGTCATGCAGAACCAGAGTCCCTCTTTCAGAGTGAAGACGCGGGGCTCTTCCCCCTTCCCGTCCCATAGCTCCTTGTTATTCTGGTAGCTGTAGGGAAGGAAGACAAACCGTGTAGTCACACATTGCAGTGGAAGCTGCGTGCTGTAGGGCCTTTGTCATTTGTTTAAAATTTCACATTACTGTATGTATGCATGTAAAACTCAAATACTTCGTATTATGCAAGAGATCCGATACGAAGCCCAAAATGCTATCGACGCAGACGACTGGTTTCGAAACATACGACGTATGCCTAGGACGCTTTTTTATATATAAAAACCCAAATCGTTTATTGGGATGTCGTCCTTATTCTCTTTTGTACAGGGTTGAGGTGCTTAATCCATCGTGGTAGTGTTATTGATCAAATGTAAATCAAGTCGTATGCAACTTACATCTTCTGTTCAAATAAATCTACATACATTCAAATTCAATGTCCAAGAACCTACACAAGAACAAGGATAAGAACAAGACAAGATCAAGATCAAGATCAAGATCAAGATCAAGATCAAGATCAAGATCAAGATCAAGATCAAGATCAAGATCAAGATCAAGATCAAGATCAAGATCAAGATCAAGATCAAGATCAACATCTACATCAACATCAACATCAACATCAACATCAACATCAACATCAACATCAACATCAACATCAACATCAACATCAACATCAACATCAAGATTAAGAACAAGAACACAGTCAGCAATAACATAAAGAATATAACAAGTGATTGGCTCTTTGTAACATAAACAACACCGAAAGTCAGATAGTCTGGCAGATTGTCGTTCGAAACGCTGGAAGTAAACTTAGGCAATAATATCGTTGCCTGACAGATTCGGGCGTTTTTGGGTATGCGTCATACATGGAGGTAATAATATTCGTAACGTATTAATAATTATGTTAACACACAGGATGATTGACATGTATGATGAGTATAGATCGAAGATGGCGATGAGGCTGTAGGGGAAGTATCGATGACGATGAAGATGGCTTACCTGTAGGGGGAGTATCGGTCAAAGATGGCGAGGAGGATGGTTTAGCTGTAGGGGAAGTATCGATGACGATGAAGATGGCTTACCTGTAGGGGGAATATCGGTCGAAGATGGCGAGGAGGATGCTGACGATGATGAAGGCGGAGAAGATGCAGCCCCAGACGGCGCCCTCCAGCACGGACATGAACTTGAAGACAGAGTACTCGAACTTCGGCTGAACGACGGCGACAGCATTGCAGAGAAACCAGAACATTGCGTTAATGTCACACGTAGCACAGCGCTTTCACAAGTGGAGCTTTTATATAAATTACAGACGTACTTGCATTCTTGTGCCTCTCTATGTACAATGTGTACTATGTATGTATGATATGTGTGTATGTATGTATGTATGTATGTATGTATGTATAATTTGAATGTATGTGTGTGTGTGTGTGTGTGTGTGTGTGTGTGTGTGTGTGTGTGTGTCGTGTACGTGTACGTGTACGTGTACGTGTACGTGTACGTGTACGTGTATGTGTATGTATGTATGTACGTATGCATGTATGTATGCATGTATGTATGTATATATGTATGAATATATGAATGCATGTATATGTATGTATTATATATATATATATATATATATATATACATACATACATACATACATACATACATACATACATACATACATACATGTATACATATATACACACACATACATACACACATGCATACATACACACATATGTATATAATATATGTATGTAGGTACTTCGTATGTATGTATGTATATATATATATATATATATATATATATATATATATATACTATCTATCTATTTGTGTATGCGTACGCGTTTACTCAAACAATCCCTACTTTAAATATGCAGACGACACTGCTCTTGTCGGTCTACTGTCTATCGAAGTAACATACTACAGAAGTGATGTAAATAATTTGTGTCATGGTGTGTGGCCAATTGCCTTGAGTTGAATGTCATCAAAACCAAGGAAATTGTAATAGACTTCCGATTAGGTGTACATCTTCCCAACCATGTCAACATCAATGTGCAAAATGAATCTATATAAGAAAGACCAGCGGAAATTGTACTTCCTGAGAAATGTCAATACCGTGCACATAGACAAATTTTATTTGTGTTCCATGATTCACTTGTGAAAAAGTGTTATGACTTTCGGTTTTATTTGCTGGTGGAGGAACCTCTCAGTCAAAAACCGAGAGAAATTAAACATGACATGTATACATATTGCAAGATCGCTGGATGTTGTACACCCGATACCAGTCTGGAACCATTATTCAAGTCAAGAACACTGCAAATGGCAAAGAAAATCTTATCCGACCCCACCCATTTCCTACACGACCAGTACGACCTTCTCCCCTCTGGAAGGTGGTACAGAATGCCAACTGTAAGAACACAACGTTCCCTTAAAACATTCATTCCATCCTCCATCAAATATATGAACCAGCCACAGAAAATGTACTCGTTGACAGACTTATCATAGTTCCTACCGCTGCCACTGCAATGTTGTGTTATCATATTTATGTATTTATCTTATAATATTGTCATA
>JAODUO010001057.1:42500-47500 GCA_025642075.2 Ridgeia piscesae | reverse complement strand
GTGTGTGGTGCAACACTACATGTGCGCGTGCGACTTTGCACGTACGCTTCCCTCACCCGACTCTCGCTTGACATTGAACCGTCCTTGAACTGCAGCCGATTGATGACCAGTGTAATCAGCGGAACGGCCGTGTCGCCTGTCCAGTTTTTTTGGCCAAACACGCCCACTCTGTCCACCTGCAAGAGTGAATACGTCATAACACAAATTAGACGATGGTGGAGACAACGCCTTAGATTATAGAATGTTGCGAAGAAATATTTTGCGAATAAGTTCGCATACTGAGAATCCAACTAAACGTCATGACATGTAATTGATCGTATTCTAGTTATTGTCAGTCACGCGCATAACAGTCAACAGAGTATGTACAGAAATGTCTACGCTGTTGTTCCGATAACTCTATTGCTGTCTTCGTATGACTTGTTTCAACATTTATCTTTGGAACGTACATTTTAATATAAATTGTTTCCAAACTGTTTTTTATTTATTTATTTATTATTATTATTATTAGTATTATTTTAACGCGCCGTATAAACTTTATTAGTATTTATGAATATTATTATATTAGCCTTATTATAATTAGTATTAGTGCTACTGTTACCTTTTTGATTTCTTCCTTGAGAGTTGTCGCTTGTAGCAGAGCTACAGGGTCGGTGGAGATGAAACTGAAGCAATCGGTGTAGTTGATTTGACGCCACTGTCCGGAGGTCAAGAGTTTGTCCAAGGCTTGACCAATGGTCATCATCAAATCAAATATGAAAGCTGCATCCATCTGGTGGACAAAGACACAGTTTGTATTTCTAACATGACGTTTATACGTGAACCTGTAATGAGAGGGACATTATTGATCTGACGTCAGGGCAATGGAAACGTCCTTCGTGCATTGGATTAGTTTGAAATAATACACACAATGCGTGCGAATCAGAGTTGTTTAACTGTACGTATGTGTGTATGTTTGTATATATGTATGTGTGTATGTGTGTATGTGTGTATGTGTGTATGTGTGTATGTGTGTATGTGTGTATGTGTGTATATATATATTGTGTGTGTGTGTGTGTGTGTGTGTGTGTGTGTGTGTGTGTGTGTTTGTGTGTGTGTGTGTGTGTGTGTGTGTGTTGTGTGTGTGTGTGTGTGTGTGTGTGTGTGTGTGTGTGTGTGTGTGTGTGTGTGTGTGTATGTGTGTATGTGTGTATGTGTGTATGTGTGTATGTGTGTATGTGTGTATGGTATGTGTGTATGGTATGTGTGTATGTGTGTTTGTGTGTTTCTGTGTATGTGTGTATATATGTGCGTGTCAGTAAGTATGCGTGTGTGTTGGCGTGCGCATGCGTGCAGCTTGTGCATGAATGCGTGCGCTTTGTGTGTTATGTGTGTGCGATCGCATTTGCGCGTGTATAGTGAATAAAAACCAAAACAATTTACACACATAACAACGATTATGTTTAAATAGGCTTATATTAAAAACATCCAATACATCAAAATAAAGAGCTAGAAAGTTATTGTTACCGTACGTGAACATTTAATAATTATCTGATAATACCAATCTTCGCAATCCTGATTATACAGCATATTTCAAATTGTTTTTGGGTCGCTAAGACGAAACCATTTTTGATATTCTTTAACATCGTATACGCCAATTGACACGACCGACCCTTGCATCTTGTGTGTGATTGTTCTGCTTGTATCTGAATCGCCTCACACCGTACTTTCTCGGTGACGGGAACAATCTACGGTTAAGACAATGCTAAAGACACTTCTCTCCGCATAGTGTTTAAAACACTGTGTGACTAGCTGAAGTGACGCTTAAATGAAGTTGAGTATTTACACGTTAATAATGTGTTTTAAAACCTGCTTGCCTACTTAATATTTATGCATGTCTAATTTTAAAAATATCGTTGTTTAACTTATTTATTTTATTGAATTAAGTTATGTATTTAATTTTTTTTGCATATATATTTAATCGACTTATTTAGCTAAATTATTTAGCTTAAACCTATATATGTATTTAGATATTTTGTACTGTTAGCGCCTTTGAGCTGGTTTTATCCGGATACGTGGTGCTTTATGAATGTTTCCAAATAAATAAAACGTCGCTGAAACTTGTGCTCAGACCGACCTGGATCTGACTTCGGGAGAAGGACAGACTGCTGTGGATGCTCTTGAAGTGTCTGTCCATTATGTCCACGTAGGTGTTCATTGGCGTGTAGACAGTGCTGCCACGTAGCGTCAGCACAGACACTCTACTGTGACACTTGGCGCACGTCACCTTCGAGTTCTGCGGGCAGTGGGAATCAAGTGTTGACTTACGCAGTGAAACACGGGAGACGGGAATTGGGTACAGTTACTCGTTGAAACTTCGGTACATGTAGACTGGCAGACATTATGGTTCTGATCCCACTCCCTCCCTCCCTCCCTCCCTGCCTGCCTGCCTGCCTGCCTGCCTGCCTGCCTGCCTGCCTGCCTGCCTGCCTGCCTGCCTGCCTGCCTGCCTGCCTGCCTGCCTGCCTGCCTGCCTGCCTGCCTGCCTGCCTGCCTGCCTGCCTGCCTGCCTGCCTGCCTGCCTGCCTGCCTGCCTGCCTGCCTGCCTGCCTGCCTGCCTGCCTGCCTGCCTCCCTCCCTCTTCCTCCCTCCCTCCCTGCCTCCCTGCCTCCCTCCCTCCCTCCCTGCCTCCCTGCCTCCCTCGCCCCCTCGCTCCCTCACTCCCTCGCTTCCTCGCTTCCTCGCTTCCTCGCTTCCTCGCTCCCGCGCTCGCGCGCTCTCGCGCTCCCTCGCTCCCTCGCTCGCTCTCTCCTTCCCTCCCTCCATCCCTCCCTCCCTCCCTCGCTCCCTCCCTCCCTCGCTGCCTTGCTCCCACTCTCCCTCGCTCCCTCGCTCCCTCGCTAGCTCCCTCCCTCCCTCCTCCATCCCTCCTGGCAAATCATTTAGGCGAGATGGCCGCGAAGTTATCTTAACAGAACCCTCTCTCTCACACACACGCGCGCGCGCACATACACGCACGCACGCACGCACGCACGCACGCACGCACGCACGCACGCACACAAGCACGCATATATACATATACATATACATATACATATACATATACATATACATATACATATACATATACATATACATATACATATACATATACATATACATATACATATACACATATGTATATATGTATATATATATATATTATATATATATATATATATATATATATATATATTTTAATAATATTCAGTGAAGGTAACTCGAAGTAGTAAATTGGAAGCAAATAAATCGAAATCAGACATGCTCGTACTTCTTCGAACAGTTACCTCCTTGATGTCTTACTTTAGTATCGTCGTCAAAATAAAAACAAGCAGTTAATATAACGAAAAGGTAGGTTTATGTTGAATGTTTGTTTGCTTATGAATGCGCATAACACTTTTCCAAAAGACTCTCTTCGTACATGTATATAGACATTGATACAGCAACGCATTTACCCAAGCATGTATGACCGATATTTACACATTAACATACAATACTACAGACGAGTAGGCCGCTACTTATTGCGATGATGCTGTTATATGGCTTTGCTTTTGTAGTTACTCACCTTTGTTAATATGTACCAGCTGAATTTGAACGAACTCATGCCTTTTTCATTTGCCTGAAAACACGAATGGAAAATGTTAAAGCTTGGAAATAAAAATATATCAAACAGGGAAACTGATGCAGCTACCAAACGTCAGGAGTTGACACTTAGCCTACCGTAAAATCAATCATCCCATCAGCAAAGCAGGAAATCTACAGCCAATTCCGCAAAAAAACCTGTATTTGCGCAACAGTGACAGAAACATTCATAGCGTTCCTGCCAATGTCCACCGGCGTGGTTGCATTAATAAATGTACAATTATTAATGAGTAAATAAATTCTACATAAGATCATGACATTATTATGCTTATATTTATTCACTGTTGTTTTCGCTGAGAGTAATCATATGCAATCACGAGTTTTCACTAATGTATGTACATGCTAATGTGCAATTCAACTATGATGTACATGCTAATGTGCAATTCAACTATGATGCCCTCTGCCGGGATCCTGCAGCTGTTGGCGACATAAACATGATCTTGTCCAAGCAGTTTAGTTGTATAGCCCGCCTGCCCGCCTGTCCGCCCGCCCGCCCGCCCGCCCGCCCGCCCGCCCGCCCGCCCGCCCGCCCGCCCGTCCGTCCGTCCGTCCGTCCGTCCGTCCGTCCGTCCGTCCGTCCGTCCGTCCGTCCGTCCGTCCGTCCGTCCGTCCGTCCGTCCGTCCGTCCGTCCGTCCGTCCGTCCGTCCGTCCGTCCGTCCGTCCGTCCGTCCGTCCGTCCGTCCGTCCGTCCGTCCGTCACCAACATTTCGAGCCACACCTCCGTTGATTTAGCGTGTCCACTAAGATGATTCGTGATTTTGCAATTTTTCAAATTCGTCCAGCGGGGTTTGGAGAACTTTGGGACCCAACATTTCAAAATATTTCAAAAGGCTATAGTTAAGTTCCATCAGTGGAATGTCATGTTTTTGTATATCACCATCAAGCTAGTTATACCACCTACAATTGTGTTGCTGAATGTCAGAAATAAATTCGTTTGGAGGGCTATGTTTGCCAACGCATGCGACACACACGACAGTTAGAAGACGATTCATGCGACACCGTGCCATACCTTGCCCAGGTATACGTCGGCGTTGGCCGAGCTACACGCAAGAAACAGGTGATGCAACTCGGCCGATTTGATCTTCTCGAGCTGTTTGACAATCTCGTCGTTTGTGGTCGCCATCCGCATGTACAGGTGTTGTGCCGGGATGTTCCGCAAGAGGCGCTTCGGTTTGTTATCCAAATCTGGAATATGTTATAAGCGCCTGCTTGAAGTACGAACATGAAGAGAAGAAAGAAGAAGAAGAAGAAATTAAATGGATTTGTTGCACAGCAACCATATACCACACATACGTTTGCTACATACAGACACAGACACAGACACAGACACAGACACATACAC
>JAODUO010001057.1:35000-40000 GCA_025642075.2 Ridgeia piscesae | reverse complement strand
CGCAATATAAGAGATCTCTGTATGACCACAACTTATCTCGTCTAGCGCATGGGCGGAGGGGAACACAATGACGTAATAAACCAACTCGAAATAGGTTTATGTGAGATACATAGCAACATTATGGTTTGGTATCAACGACGAGGCATGGGGTGTATTATGATTCAAAGGTCAAGACTACCACTGCTTATAAAGAAAACAAATCAAATAACACAGAACGAAATAATTTGTCGCCATCGGTTTGTGTAGGAAGTAAGTATGCACGTTGTGGTTGTGAAAATTATAATTGTATAGTGTATAAAACAGCCGAAGTCCTATACAAGGCACCAGGACCGGAAGAAACCCCAACAACACTCAGACTGCTACGGAAATAATCACAATAATACTGCACATATTCCAGAAATCTTACACGTCATCCAAAATCCCTCAAACCTAAGCCATAGCTACTGTCACTCTACTCTACACACAAGGTGGCAACGGCGATCTCATTGATCACAGACCGATGTGTCCCTGTATTTTTTCGCGTGGAGACGACAGGACTTGTTGTATATTAGCAAAGAAGGCCTTCGGTGCGTTTGTGTGATGATTAAGTAAGCGTTAGCAATACTTACGTGTCTAATCAAAATCAAGTCAGTGTACCTCTCAATACAGGTATCGTTCTACAACTTCAGAGCACCTCTACTGGTATTATAACTATGCACGGAGCCACACATAATGATATTAATCGCATGAGTAAAACATGTGGAAAGGGTTGCTATGAACACGCGAATTGTATCTATCCTAACAGCCACAACACTAAAAACAATCACACTAATGCACATGATTAAATTAAAGATCACCGACTGGTTTAATTATTGACGAGTCCATATCTAAATGTCCATCTATTATTTGATGGCGTGGCCTCCATTATTGTCAGATATCAAAGCTATCGCGGTGAAGAAGCCGCATCACTGACAGGTGAGCGACACAGGTAGCAACGGCGGAAGCAAGGCTGGGCGAATGAAAATGGAACCGTACGAGTTAATTAGTTGTCGATCCTTGCCACTCGCTTGCTGCGCGGTGTTTGTGGCTTGTATTTGACGTCACTCTCTGGGCGAAACACTCAGAGGTGGAATAATGGCTCCTAATAGAAACCGTGCTTCAGTTGAGATATCGGCTTCCGGTTCGGGAAGCCTGTGGCATTCAATATTTCCCGGGTCAATCTATTCGGCTCAACCTATTGGTTTCTTCGGGTGAATTGTATTCTTCGAAGGGGCTTTAGCTTTAGCTATATATATTATAACTTTACTAGGATACTGGTATTAAAAATATGAACGTTTCCACTGTTTGACCGAGGGGAAACAATTAACGCTGGGACATTTCGTCGTATATGTTGTTGAAATTGTGTTTTCGTTGTGACAAGTAGAAAAGGTATATATTTTAATGCGAAAATGTTTTGCGGATATGTTTTATATATCATATGTAATACAGCCATAGTAACTATACACATTTGCGACGTCGGACTTTTATTGATAAATTAGTATATTGATAACGTTACCGTACCACTTTCCATTGCTGCAAACGAGTCGTTGTTTCGGCTGTTGATGACGTCAAGTTCGACGTTATGTCCGGTCAGCACTTTCGAGTTTGGCTTGTTCAGATATTCCTTGGCAACTTCCAGATGCGTTTTGAACTGGTCATCGTTCGCGTCCACCACGGCAACTGCAACACACAATTGGCCAGACGTAGACCTTCGCTCTACTGATGTGACAGCTTATTGTTGATGTAATATATAGCATTGGTGCTCAAGGCATCTCTCTTGAAGACAAACCCATTTGGAGGAACTCGTAACATTTCCAAATGCATTCCCACGTGAAGTTATCTAAAAAACCCAAAGTCCAACCACATTCCATTTCTATAGGCGGGACACTAATCTTACCTTCAGCCTCCATCCACCTAAATTATTAACATTCCGGTCGACATACCCGTGAGTGTAACTCTGAATGCCAACCGACCCACAAGTTTTTCTACATATAATACATATTAATTCATTGTTTAAGTTTTATTAATTGCAAATTTGAAAATAAAGAGATGCACCTAGATAATGCTTTGCGATCATGTGGACCTAACGACGCACTTAATTTTGATCTAATTCATGCGTTCAGCTAGCTGTTAAATATAATATTATTTGACATTTATGATGCCAAACAAATGCAGAAACCCCAGATGCGTCAGCTGGGTTCATTGTCAAGGGTGGCACGACAGTTGATCGTAGCAGCGACGGCTTGTGATTCATACATTACTGTCAGATCATCTGGCATAGGTCAAAGCGTTCAATGATTTCAAAAGGGCAGCAACATTATATCAGCTATTATTGTCGCTGCATTAAGCATAAGCATTAGAAAAGAAACTGTCGGAAGACAACGCATTTTCTTTCAAATGTGCACAATACATGTTTTTGTTTATGAACGATTGTAGAACAGAATATTTTACCCAGCACTATGATAGAAAAAAGCGTAATACTTCGGACTTATATCAAATGTATACGTGCTATTTTCATAGTAAATATGAACAGCCTTTCAGTTACCAATGGGAACATTCGAATGAATGACCTTTGCAAATGTTTGCAAATAGACGATGTAATCTTCTGGTTGTACATGGTAACATGGCGTTTTCATATCACTGCTCAATGGAACGCAATCTTTCGTGTCTACACTTTGACTACAGACTTGTCAAGGGAAACAAGTTTCTTTAATCCAGATTGTGTTTAATGCCTTTAGGAGGGGTTAGGATAGAGTGTAGATATGAAACACTGGTGACAGAAAAACACGCATACGGTGAAACACTTACTTATTTTGAGGGTTTCTGTGTTCACAGCTGCGATCGAATAGGACAGTATGAGTGTCACAATGGCGAACACGCGGTATGGCTGTATTACTGGCGTCATCGTACATAAATAAACCTCCTCAGGTATCTGAAACAAATTAATTCGCAATGCACTATACTATTTATACACACGAACTCATTAAATGTCGTGGTTAAGTGAGACAAAGGGGCCTCGTTTAACATGATGATGATGATGGTCAAAAACCAGTAAATTGTAAGGGCGCTATTTGTATTTATAAAAAGAGTTTATTATGTTACTTTGGACTCACGTTTATGCACATACCGCCAAGAAAGGCATTAACATGAAACTCGTAGAGCAAACGGAATATGGAAAGCCTAGATACACTTGACGGCACACACAGGATGCAAATGGATGCCCAGAGGAGAAGAGTCGTCCAGGACCTATGCTTCTGCAGGAAGTAAAAAGGCTTTGATCAAGTCAAGTCAACACTTTTGCGCGTGTAATTGATCTAGGAAACAGTTGCTATTAAGTGTTTCCACTCCAACGACAAAGGGCTCTTTCGACCGATTACTCTGCATGACATGTGTGTTAATACTTTGGTATGTCCGGATCGTATCTTGTCCCGTGACCAACACATTATTCAGTAGGCTGTAGGTGATAAGCAGTGGATGGCGCAGGTGGGCTAGTGGCGTGGTGCCTTAGGCTACATGACTCGCGTCTACAGGACATATATGTGAGACATGTCGATAGTTAACGCATATATATGTGGTGAATATGCACAGTCCAAATTCGACAGGTAACGTCAAATCGAGGTAATACATCACCCAAATAAACAACAATTTCAAACGTTGGAATGTCGCAAGATAATTCAACATGTGCGATTTTCGCTTTGCACTTCATATGCTCGCTCTTTCAATGATAACGTACTCCATCGTGTATTATGTCCGTCACATGGACTTTTTACATGACTGGCCTTGAAGAACATCCAGTCGGCTGCATGGTCGTGATGAAGACTATTTTATACTGACTCGTTGGCGAATCTTTAAGACAATACATTTTTCGGATGTCGCGAATCATTTTTTTCAGAATGGGTAGGTATGTAGTGTTGCAGTATGGCAAACACGATGCATGCATTGGGTGCTCTATCATCCACAATAGTTACATATGATAGACATCCTAGATCTTCCTCATTTTCTTTATCCTGAACGTTCCTCTTGTAATGCACTACCATTGGATTCAGCGTGATAGTGCCATGTCAAGTTACTACACTGAGAGACAAAGTAAAGAGTGTGGACATCAGAAAGGAGCTAGGAGTGAATAGCATAAACGAAAAAGTTGTTGACATGATAGTGCCAGGAAAACAACAGGAGAAGACCAAGAGGGAGATGGGTGGATTGCGTCCGAAGGAACATGCAAAAACTGCGGATCACCCCGGAGGATGAGTGATTTGGGCTAATGAGTATTATATTATTTATGAAAACAACATTGGTAAAGTAAAGTTTGAGGGAGTTTAAGCGTATTAATTTTATTGTGACGTATACAATCCACTACGTATTTGTTCGTAACAACCAAACAATTCAGTGTATGACCTACACCAAACTTTGCATTGCCTACACTGTTGATACCAGTAATAACATACCCATGGCTGCATTACGTCTATCGTAAATGAAACATTCCCACAACCAGGTGTTACTTAAAAATGTGCCTTATGTTTGTGTCACAAAGAAAGGGTTTTGTAGCCATAATTTCAACAAAACATACGACAGAATCAATGAACGCATCTATTGTTGTTATTTGACTGAAGTTCTGCAGTATAATCCTTAGGTCAGTCGTTTCATCTGAAGCGTATCCTTATTAAAATTAGATACGTCTGCATTCGTTTCCATATTTGCCATATTATTATCGTATATTGGACATTCTACAGAGTGGCAGGTTTGCAGTGGTCATTGACATCAGCTTCTGCAGCATTTACCACGACAATATGGAGCTCAACGATGATTTACGCTGACGTTTAATCAACGCTCGTCTCTGCACAAGCTGCGGGGAGAAAGATGATCAACGCACGTCCAACTACCGACGATCGGGTTTCCTGTTCGTACTTTTACCTGTTAAATGCGGCCACGGTGCGTTTAATTGTACCCGTGTATACACGTGCACACTCGCGTGCGTTTTAACG
>JAODUO010001057.1:17500-30000 GCA_025642075.2 Ridgeia piscesae | reverse complement strand
AGATTAATTATAATATATTTTCTCATTAGTTGTAATACATGTGCTTCACGGATAATATACTATATCAAACCCAGAGATAGGGCAGTATTCTGAAAACATTAACTAATATGCTACGAGTCAGCGTTTATTTAAGACAATGATATCCACGTGGCTTACCGGACTGAATAGTCATTTAGTTTTTCACAATCCACCACGTGGCGCCACTGTCTTAATGTGACTTAACGACCATTGGTTTTTTCCAGGCAATCGACCGGTGTCTCTGTTGCAGTCACAATGCCCATTCCATGGCATAGGCACAACATGTTAAAGCTAAATATCAGTATATTCGGACACTACTTCGATATAAGTTCACGTACGCGGAGGATCTACTCCGCTCCAGCATTGATGAGCCATATATGGTTCGCTGTTTACCGTTCGACAGACGTCGGTAAGTTTTGTAGAACAACATTCCCAGCTGCTGTTTGTCTGATGCGTTCTGAAAAAAATGGAAGTGGGTAACTGGCAATCGGTGGAATAAAAGAGAGTCAATATAAAGATTGTACGTGTAATTTCAAAGTGCTTCACTGCGTACACATACAGACTTACACTAGTAATCCACCCAACAACTGGTGCAAAATTATTTGTGTATACAAAGTTGTTCAGAAGTGGGTCAACCAGCAAATGTGACTTTTTGGCATAATGGAAGTAAGAAAATGTGAGAACCAATTCAGCAAATTACCATATCAAGTAAATTATATGACTAAGTGACTTTATATTATATGACTAATGTCGATTATTGATCTATTTTAGCAACACTGTATTCTGTTATGCAAGTCGCATGAGAGCTCCTCTTCCGACGCATCACGCGATGGTTCTTGTTCATCAACAAGCGTCACATCAAGCAATTGCAGTGACAATTCAGCCACCAAACTTTGCAAGTCTTTTAGGTAGATCATATTAGTCTCTGACCACGTCTGGAAGGAACTCGACAAGTAACTGCTACATGAAGAGAAACCATCTCAAGAAAGAAATCAGTGTATTCATTTATGATGTGTCAACGCCGACCTGTAAAATAAAAAAATAGTTAGTAGTCAAGTTGCCAAAGCTAATTTTTGGGCCTAACCCTGCACCGACTGATATAGTTTTTCCTCGCTGGATTCTATATCCTTAGGACCTCTGTAACGAATATCAAGCGGATATCAAGCAGATATCTTTGAGCAATTCGATATATCCAAGATGGCGGCCAAGATGGCCGCCTGCGCCAATAAAATATTACTTTTGAACCAGTGCAATAGCACGTGATACCACGTTTTTAGCTAAACTTGTTATGAGCAATCCATTGTTATTATTTTGCAATTTGAGGTCAACAAAAGGTCAAAGGCCATTTTTAATGTAATGAAGACATTATTGACATTAGGTTCAAAGGTGAAATTTGCAATTATTCTTAACTGAATTGTGGAAATGCATGTAATTTGACCATATAATGGTCGAGGGCATGTAGGGTCCACTCTATATTAAATAAGTATGCAGCTTACATAAAATATTAAATTATTAAGCAGGAACATTACAAACAACCAGCCAGCTTAGATAATGAAATATCAAAATAAATTAGTAAAGTCCTACATGTGGAGAAAACGGTTATTTTTTATTCAGTCCAACAGCGTATGCGTGCTCGGCTACGTGTATTGCGTCCCGTCTGTATACGCCATGAGTCGGTAGCTAATATAATATATATATAATATATTATATATATATATATATATATATATATATATATATATATATATATATATATATATATATATATATATATAAGTTTAAAGTAACATTTCAATACTGGTCTTTTAATTATTATCACTATTGATATCATAGTGATCAACGTAAGATAGTGAATGATATTATGCATGCTGAAAAGAAATATATGTATGATATTTGCAATAAATCGACAAACTTATCTAACATTCGTACCTCACACAGACATCATGATGTTGATCTCAATTCGACACAGCAAACATCTACTATTCTGTGTCTATTACGGAACAACATGCATGTCATCTATTCAAATGACATATTCAAATGTCAGTTTATTTATTTTATTTTTCAGATATACAGAACATGTATATATTGCTCCTGTCTTGACTATTTGTATGTATGACCTGTTTATATTCATGTAATGTTACAGCGTGAACAACTAATTTATCACCGAATTGCACAATAATTTTTATGCAGCATCTAACATCAATATAAATTTGCGGCGAAAGGCATACCGTATTAAGTTGGATGCGTACACTCAAAGTGTTGGTGTCATGTTTACAAACACTTAAACCAGGTATCATAATTTGCAAGCACTTTGATTTAGGACATGCATTATTTTCAATACGTGCACTGAAAACTGAGGTACAATGAAAACAGTTCTAAATCTAGAAATCCTACTCAACGCGAACGTTATTCGTCCACATGATTTTAACGTTTTTCGCGAGGTACGCTGTAATACAGGTGAGTGCTATTATTAGGAGACTGTAGATATGTGAAATAATACTGCACGTCCGTCGATCGGTATTAAGTCAGTTGAATGACGTTGCCACTACAAAAGCGGCAGCAGGAAGATTAAACATGTTCTTTCACAATACCCGATAGGTGACGCGTTGCTTGTTTCCTCGAAAATAACTGCATACATTTTAGCTGATTTTGAGTGTAAAGTTGCGTGTCATTCTTTGAAAAGTGCTGGAATGTCAGCATAAATGCACAGGGAAGGTGATGGTCTGCAGATAAAAACTATTTAGCTGTGGATTTGAACTTGTTTGGCAAGTGAAATAACGATAGGCCTACTGTGGCGATTGACGAGTTTTGAAGAAACAAAAAAAGGCGGGCGAAGCGGAAGGAACCGATGATCCGCAGCAGGCGTGCCGGCAAGGACCGGTAATTGACGAACTTCTCTGTTTTGTGACAAACAAGTTGTCTCTGCTCCCACCAGAGACAATTGTTCAACTATGTGTCAGCACATACAACGTCAGCGAAATCGAATGCTCGAAGAAACTGCTGTTCCAGCTGCTGTCTGATCCGTATATGCAGACACGGAATGTGAAGCGCAAAGGCGAAAAAAGGAACCGTGACAATATCGACGACACCATTCGACTTCTACAAGAAAAGGGTGAGGATGTGCCTAAGTTTGCTGCCGTAGACTTAAGTCGACTCTCACCAATATCCTTTGACAGTGTTGACGTGTCAGTTCTGCTGAATTCCATAAAGAAAATGGAAAATGAGATGGCCTTCTTAAAGGACAGCGTGAAGACGGTTCACAACGCGGCAAGTATGCTGAAAGACACCACTTCATCTCTGAGTGCGCGAGTTAGCACATTGGAAAGTGACCATGTGTCTCCTGTGGCCGTGATCACACACAAGGTTACCGCGGACAGTGCGCGTAAACACAGTGTTGCTGACGTGAAAGAAGATGGTGACAAACCATCACTGAATGCTACAATCGTAGAAACGCCAACAGCTGCTGCGGATCGATCCTTTGCTGGTGTGGCTGCCAGCAACACGGATGCCTGGCATACAGTAAGCAGGAATCGACAGACAAGACCATCACCAATTGAAAGGAGGAATGAACAGTCCAGGAAGACAAACAGTGTGACAAAGCAGAGAGGTGTCGTGTGAAAAGCCAAACAATCCTGACTTAGGACTGTGGGTGTCAAGCTGAGGAAAGCAAATGTTTTTGCGACCCGGTTTGAACCCCAGGTAACTGAGAGTGATGTCCAGAATCATCTGCACCGACAGCTTGGGTTGGACACCACTGTTGAAGCTGTTGATACCAAATTCAATACGTATGCCTCATTTCACATAACATGTATGTGCCACCAACCTGCTATTTTTATGTCTTGCGATTTATGGCTCGACATGGCCTTTGTTAGGTGGTGGAGAGATTTAAAGCATGTAAATAATTTGTATGGTTCAATTCATGGGATAGGAGTGTCAACTACTGATTACTCAGATGGTATAGTACATGGACACCCACCTGGTGGTGTCACAATAATGTGGGATGTTAAACTTGACAGATGTGTTAGACCCTTGGATCTAAATCTTGATTGGTGTGTAGCGATAGAAATTACTCTAGGATTTAAGAAATGTACAATTTTTAATGTATATATGCCTTATCAATGTCATGATAATGAACCAATGTATGTAGAAAAGCTGTGTATTCTTAAAGCAATCACTGACGAACTAGACAATACTTGTTATGCCATAATTTGTGATTGGAACGCCAACCTATGTGATATTGATAACTCATTATTTGCAGGCCATATGATAAATGTCTGCTCTGAAAACAACCTTAAAATTTCATCTTGTGCTCACTTACCAGAAAGATCATATACATATGTCAGTGAAAGGTGGAATACAACCTCCTGGCTAGATCATGCAATAGCAAGTAATGATTTCCATAGTAGTATAAGTAAGATCAATATTATGTATGATGTTAGCGATGAAGATCATATACCGTTCAAAGTGTACATAAATAATGACAATATACCGAATTTAACGAGCAGTATTAATAATGGTAGAGCAAAAATAAGATGGAATAACATGACTGATAATGACATAAGTAAATATAGTATGCTTACTGAAAGATGTTTGCATGATATTCATATACCAATAGAGGCTGTAGGATGTAGGGATACACAATGCACAAATGTAAACCATATTGTATCTATAAATATAATGTATAATGACATAGTGAGTTCACTAATACAAGCTGGTGAAGAATCCTCGCAAAATAAGAAGAGGTCGTATACAAATAAACCGGGATGGGCAGAGTATGTGGATAGTTTATATGATACCTCCAGAGAAGTCAGACACATGTGGGTTAATGCTGGGAAACCCAGACAGGGACCTATTTACGATTTGCATGTAAAAAGCAAAGCTAGATTCAAGTATGCTTTACGATATATATCAAGAATAATGAAAATGCACTACGCAAAGAGGCACTAGCTAAGAAATTAACCGAACTTAATCATGAGGCCTTCTGGCGCGACATCAAGACTATCAACAACTGTAACACTCCTCTTCCGTCTAGTACCGAAGGTGTATCTAGTGGAAAAGAGATAGTAGATGTATGGCGTAAACGTTTTTGTGACCTATTAAACTGTGTTAGCAATAGTAGTGTAGACATGTGTGAATATGACTGTAATACATCTTATGATGAAACTGTGGTTACAGTAGAGGAAGTAACAAATGCCATTAAGAAGCTTGACATTAATAAATCTTGTGGGTCAGATGGCATATGTTCAGAACAAATTAAATATGCAGACAAGGCACTTGTACCCTTGCTCTCTTTGTGCTTCACTAGTTGTTTTGCTCATGGATTTCTGCCAGAGACAATGTTGTCAGTTGTACTTGTGCCAGTGATTAAGGATAAAACTGGTAAAATATCTTCTAAAGACAATTACCATCCAATTGCATTAGCTAGTGGGTTTAGCAAAACTATTGAAGTAATTATACTGGGTAGAATTGAAATGTTTTTGGATACTAATCCGAATCAGTTTGGTTTCAAGAAGAAGCATGGTACAGACCAATGTATATATGTGTTAGAGGAATTGTTTGATTTATATCGAACTCTGAATGGCAGTGTATTTGTTTGTTTTCTTGATGCCAGTAAAGCCTTCGACAGAGTAAATCACAGAACGTTGTTTAAGAATCTCAGTGAAAGGCGTGTACCGGTGTATACACTACGAATATAAATTTATTGGTATCACAACCAGACCACTTGCATAAGGTGGGGTGATTTGCTTTCTACTACATTTAAAGTAACCAATGGTGTTAGACAAGAGGGGATATTATCGTTGTTTATCTTATATATATATATATATATATATATATATATATATATATATATATATATATATATATATATATATATATTTGTGTGTGTGTGTGTGTGTGTGTAGATGAATTGAGCGAACAACTTAAAATGTGTAATGTTGGATGTAGCATGAATGGTCATCTTAGTAATCATATAATGTATGCTGATGATTTGGTCTTGATTTCATCTTCATCGGCAGGACTATGCCAGCTACTACATGAATGTGAGAAATATGGAATGAGCCATGATGTGAAATACAATGCTAAGAAGAGTGCAGTTATGATATTTAGATCTGCGACCTTAAAAGGATGTAGTATCCCTGAATGTAAGCTAAAATGGGTTACTCTGCATGTTGTAACTACATATAGATATCTTGGAAACTATATTTCAGATGACCTTTCAGATGATAATGACACTAATAGACAATGCAGAACTCTATATGTACAAGGAAATATTATATTGCGAAAATTTAGCATGTGCTCCCTAGAGGTTAAGCTCACACTGTTTCGTTTATATTGCTCACCCATGTATGGCGTACAACTCTGGTGGAATTACAAGAAATACCCATTAAATATATTACATATTGCATATCATAATATTTTAAAGTTGTTTATTGGTATGTCAAAATATGAAAGTACCAGCTTACTATGCACTCCGTTTGATGTACAATGCTGCCAGTCAGTTATTAGGAATATGGCGTATATATTTATGTGTAGACTTGATATCTCTGTTAACTGTATTTTAAATGACATTCTCACTTCTGGCTTAATATTCACTTCCAGGATCCGTAAACACTGGAACAGGCTTTTATATGTGAACACTTGACTGAAACAAATGTATACATTTTGCTTATGTACACCGCTTTGGGTCAGAATGCATACTGTACATATTGTCTGCCTAATGTCAACATATGGACAACAGAGTCACATGTACTTGTTGTATGTGCCCTGTTGAGTCTGGAATAAAGTTATTGAATTGAATTGAATTAAATTAAAGCTCGTAGTTTTGCTGAACTGCGTTAACAATAACGAGATAAATGAGTGGTAGATTTATAAACTTTGTGTACAAAGGTTAAAAAAGGGTTAAATTTCAATGACTGGGTTCTTCATGCCCCCTTTAAACGTTTTTAAAGTCGGAATTTACTCAAAACCCGTTCCTGGCTATATTACTCACACCTTCGTGGAATGCGATACTGACAGACACGTGCATCGTCTGTTTCAGAACAAAGACGTTTAAAATCGTGCTCTAATAACAAAAGCTGTCCATCATTTTTTATGTACACCATCGCTAATATCGCCACCCATATTTGATAGTCTGAATCAACCTCTACGCAGGTGTTTCAGGCGAGTGTGTGTCTATGAGTGCCGTTTGTACACACCTTGTGTCACTCCCATTATATAACAACAACTTTACTTATAAAGGCCACATTAACGATAGAACGTGTACCTTTCGTGTATGGACAGGGATGCCAGCAATATTTATAAATATGGACGAACGGGTAGATATGTATGCGAGTTTGGTACTAGTGTTAATTATTTGTTGATAAAGACTTTCTAAATATCAGAATTTTGTTGAACGAATGTGTACCTATCAATGCAATCTCCTTTTTTCACTTAGTATTGGGTGGGGTGTTCCAGGCCCCTGGAATTTTAAATTCACCCTAACGAGGACGACTGCGTGGTTTTCTGTTCAACACTTATTTTTAATTGAGCGAAACCTTTCACCTTAGTGCAATACTCCCGCAAGCATAATTCTGTTCTGTTTGTCTGTGTGTCTCTCTCTCTCTCTCTCTCTCTCTCTCTCTCTCTCTCTGTGTGTGTGTGTGTGTGTGTGTGTGTGTGTGTGTGTGTGTGTGTGTGTGTGTGTGTGTGTGTGTGTGTGTGTGTGTGTGTGTGTGTGTGTGTGTGTGTGTGTGTGTGTGTGTGTGTGTGTGTGTGTGTGTGTGTGTGTGTGTGTGTGTGTGTGTGTGTGTGTGTGTGTGTGTGTGTGTAAATTCATTCTAAAGGGGACGGCTATATGGTTTCCAATTCAGTATTTATTTTCAATTGAACGAAACCGTTACCCTCAAGCGGAATTCTACTCCCGCAATCTTAATTCTTTTCCTTGTACACTGGGATGCGTAAGCATATATCGGTTTCCAGCCTATGGTCACTCTTAACTATGCATATTTCTGTCAGATATATGCAAGGCTTTTCTATTCAAAGTGTGTTTGGTAAGGATATAGTAAAAGCAAAGCATTTCATAAGTTTTTGTGTGCCGTGACTTGCCGTAAGCACATATGCGAATGTTATGCCAACCAGTCTCGCTAGTCTTTTTAAGCATTGAAACCAGCGACGTTCATGATGCACGTTTTAATGGTGCGTTATTCCACTGACATTCTTACATGCATATCCGTAATTTAGACAATAGCTGAACGGGCATTGTCCACGTCGACTTCCTCGATGATGATGCGCGATGTTGAACCCCAGCCGGTGTTACAGTCGCCACCTGTGCTCTTCTCATAGACGCAGTCACCAACGTTCCACTTGACAACCACACGACCGGCCGGCACACCGCGACAGTAGCCTTCCACTGATACAACACAATACGCAACAGTTGATGGATACCTACTGCAAATAGGGGAGGACAGTTTATAGATACAATCTCACCATCCGTATAGCATTACCTCTATTACTACTATTGCCACTAATGATAATGGTATTGGTAATCATCATAATGATGACCTTGGTAATAATGATGCTGATAATAAAGCTAATAATAATAATATTAATAGTAATGCTAATGATCGTAATGCTCACAATGATCATAATGACCACACTAATATTAAACAAAAACGATTACTAACACTAATATACAAATACAATTATAACTACAAATAACAATTTGATATTGGCCAACATATTTATGCTCCGCTGAGCTTGAATTCCAATGACTTAGTTACGATGATTATTGCGATTACTATTATTAGTAGTAACATTTTGATATTTGTTATAATTAATGTTGTGGTTATGCTTATGCAACATGATGAGTAGTACTCCTAACATTAGCAATGTTGTTACTGTTTCTGTTAGTGTTATAATTATTTCTATTTTGGTTTTTATTATTATTTTTAATCATCATCACTTTCACTTGTTACTTACCGTAGTGTGGCCTGTGTATGTTGCTATCCTTGAGATTCAACCATATTACAGCGTCGATAGTCATTGGCTGCTCGCATTCTTTGTCATTCAGAGTGAAGTACCAACGCCGACAGGTCCAGCCGTCAGGGCCGTTATTAATCAGTCGGAGGGCGCCGTTAAATGCGACCCGAAGTACCGTTTCTGCTCGCTTCTTGTTATAATCGCATTCCTAATGAAGAATGAGAACAACGTGGCATTATTAGTGACTTATCACCAGTGTAATGACAACCGAATACTTTGTGTATGTGCACATTGCACAAGCATTTGAAATACCAACTTTTATGTTATATGGCAAAGTATTAAAGAAAACTGAACTTTAAAACAGAATACCGGTTGCCTTTAACATGTTGTATTTACGAGGAACCCTTTCATGCGGCGTTTACGTGTCGATAAGAAACATTCATTTCAAGTTATATAAATCATTTGCTGGTAACACGTTAGCACAACGCTGCTAATCCGCGTCTTTACATGTAATTCGTGCATCCAGTCTCAGTGTGTAAATGCCATAGAATAGATTAACGTGACTAGTGTTGCCATTTTTCATGTAGCTAATGACACATGTCCTATGCATATGCCATTTTCGAATGCAACAGTTACTCTTACCATAATGACACCGCTCTCTTTGTCGTCGTCGAGGTTACTTTCCGAGCACTGCTTCGTATTGGATACCGACGTGATATCTACAAATATCAACAACTACAATTATGTTTTACGTTTTACGTTAATATATTGAATACAATTATGATACTATGAAAACAAGTTGAATATAGAGTGCTTTCAGACATTGGCATGGGGTGTGCTATTGGCGTTTTCCGGTGACTCTGCGACTCTCACAATTATAATGATATTGTCGGAAGGATCGGATGTTGGGCGAGTTGTTGTTTGTGAGATTCTCTTTTTATACGGTGTTGATAGCTGAAATATTATCGGCAGTTGAGGGGATTGAGGAATATTGTTGTTGAGGAATATTGTTGTTGTTGAAGGTGTTCAATGATTTCCGACACGACAGTCAATATTCAGCCGATTGGTGGCTTCTCAGATAACGTTCACAAAATGCACCCATAGCATACACGAAATGATGACGGGGCAAAGCCCCCGCCTTATAAATTGCGATCCACACTTCCAAATACCACTTTCCGACGCCTCTGCCTAATAAAAAAAATGGTGTAATAATAATATTACTGAAACAGTATGCAGTATACGTGATAACAAAATGACTTAGAAAACAATAAAATGCTAGCAAACAAGTTGCATTTGATGCGTTAATCTATGTCCATTTGACGAAGATGACGATTGAAATTTGACCTCAATAAATGACAATCAAAAAGTGATTTGTAGGTAAATCTTAGAAAACACCGCGGTGCAGCACAAAAAACGGTTAGGAATATCCAAATCGATATTCAATATGCGATATTTCAGTTGTAAACCGAGAATGATAATATATGTAAATTTATGACGTGTACGTTTGTGTAAGGCCGAATAGGGTAACATATTTTGGTATAAACGGACAACATTATATAGCGACAACGACGGCAATCATGTATAAAAGAGATACGTTCTCAGAGAAAACAAACACTTTTTATGTTGTATGTCCTCCTGTCGTTACAAGCTAATACTAAATATTGTTAAATTATGTATCGAATAATATAACATAACAAAAAAGTAACACGAATAACATTTTTCACCTTTCAACTCCTGTCGTAGCTTCTCCATTTCGGCTTGTAGAGAAACCACTGCACTCTTCTTCGCGTAGTTGTCATCGGTACCGGAAGAGCTTGACTGGTCACAGTCACAGCTAGGTTTGTAACAGTTGCACACACAAAGGGGATCGCTCGACAAAGAACTGTCACCCTCAGCTGTGCACACAAGGAAATATAACAAACATGATACACTAATTCTCAACATGTTGTTTTGTTCTGCGACGTGTTGTAGCGATTGTGAAGACTGTATTGCAGATGCCGCATTATCAACGGCTTTATAAAATTTAAAATGGCTGTGCATCATGTTTGTTGTGTGACATCTACGGCAAGCGCGATTACTCGAAAGGGCGTGACACATAATGGATGTAAGACGATATGTATATACAGCAAATAAAATAAAACTGTAGTTATTATAGGCATGAAAAACTGTTTACTGCGTAACATATATACAGCAAATAAAATAAAACTGTAGTTATTATAGGCATGAAAAACTGTTTACTGCGTAACACATCATGACGAACGCGATTACTCGAAAGGGCGTAACTCTTAATGGATGTAAAACGATATGTATATACAGCAAATACAAAAAGACTGTAGTTATAGGCATGAAAAACTGTTTATTGCGTAACACATCATGACAAACGCGAACACTCGGAAGGATGTGGTTGTAAGACGACATACCGCAGAGAGAACCAACACATTATAGCTCACTTAGACAGAAATAGCACTACAGTTAACTATTACACTAATCTATCCTTGCCAACATGTTCATCTAATTGTATTGTTTATTGGCAAATGGGTCTCCCCAACATTGATATCATGAAACACGGTATGGGATCATCCGATTTCAAATGAATTTTTTTTAGTTTGGGGGGCCAGAGGAAATTTGGCGTCGGACATCGATGTCTATCGTTTCGCATGTAATGCACCCTCTCAATTTGTTCGAGTACGCAGCAAATCTGCGGCACCACTACTACTACTACTACTACTACTACTACTACTACTACTACTACTACTACTACTACTACTACTACTACTACTACTACTACTACTACTACTACTACTCTCTACTACTACTACTACTACTACTACTACTACTACTACTATCTACTACTACTCTACTACTCTACTACTACTACTACTACTACTGCTACTACTACTACTACTACTCTACTACTACTTTCTACTACTACTACTACTACTGCTCTACTACTACTACTATTACTACTACTACTACTTACTCCTACTACTACTACTACTACTACTACTACTACTACTACTACTACTACTACTACTACTACTACAACAACTAGTACTACTACTACTACTACTACTACTACTACTACTACTACAACAACTAGTACTACTACTACTACTACTCAAAGGTATTCTTGTAACATTAGTATTAATTACGTGTGTTTGATGCCGTCCGTCTGGCGGACACAATTACTGTTACTATTATTTCAAGTACTACTACTACTTGTACTACTATTACTACTACTCTAATCTACTACTACAACTACTGCACTACTACTACTACTACTGCTCTACTACTACTACTACTGCTCTGCTACTACTGCTGCTACTACTGCTACTGCTATAATATAATCTACACACTACTACTACTACTACTACTACTACTACTACTACTACTACTACTACTACTACTACTACTACTACTACTACTACTACTACTACTACTACTACTACTATCTACTACTACTACTACTACTACTACTACTACTACTAATAATAATAATAATACTACTACAACAACAACTACTA
>JAODUO010001057.1:0-12500 GCA_025642075.2 Ridgeia piscesae | reverse complement strand
ACTCCGATCCCAATAAAACAATCATAGCAGACACAATGAAACTGATAGGGAATTCGGGATACGGAAAGACGGTGACAGACGTTGATAGGCATAGAGACGTCCAGTATTGTACAGACGTCGGAGCATCGCTGCTTATCAACAACCGACGTTTCCATCAACTCGACTCGTCGTCGACAATGCCTACGGGGTCGAGATGGAAAAGAAAGTAATCAAATACACACTCCACCATCACATAGGCTTCTTTGTCTATCAATACGCGAAGTTGCGCATGCTGCAGTTTTACTAGGATTTTGTAGACATGTACATCGAGCGACCTCTGTACCAGTACTGCGAAATGGACACGGATTCAGCCTACATCGCCTTAGCGGGTAATAGCCTGGATGACCTCGTGTCCGAAGAAACGAGGGCCCATTACTTTCGACACCGTTCGGAGTGGTTGCCGGCATAAAGTTGCGCCGACCACAACGCCGACTACATTCGCTGTCGGCTCGCCAATCGCCTGTGGAAAACTTCGCGCCGGCAAGGCGTACAACAAAAGAACCCCCGGTCTGTTTAAGGTAGAATGGCACGGAATGGGTTTCTTTGAACTCTGCAGTAAGACCTATTACTGCTTTGGATCTGCGGACAAGTACAGCACAAAGGGGTTGAGCAAGCGTCACAACGAGATCAACAAGGACACATTCCTCGACGTGCTGACCAATCAGAGGAGTGGTTGTGGTTGGAACCGAGGTTTTCGAGTGATCAAATCTTCTGTGTTGACTTACATACAAGAGAGGGCGGCGCTCAACTATTTCTACGCAAAACGCGAGGTACTCGCCGGCGGCCTAACCACAGCACCTTTGGATGTGTGAAAAGGATGTGTTTCGTAGAGGTGTGTTCAATCATCACGATGGATCCACGCTGGAAACACCCCTTCACCTATATCGTAGCCGGACCTACTGGATGCGGTAAGACGGCCTTTGTTGTGCGTTTGCTACGCTACGCTTCCTCTTTGATCGACCCGCCACCAGATAAAATAACTTGGTGCTATGGCCAATGGCAACCCGCCTACGAGACTCTGATACAACAGGTGCCCAACGTGTTTTTTGAAGAAGGACTTCCCGAGTCGTCGATATGCGATCCCTCAACAAACACCCTAGTGGTCATTGACGATCTGATGGCGGAAACCGATGCCAGGGTCACAACTTTATTCACAAAAAAGAGTCATCACGCTAACACTTCCGTCCTGTACCTAGTTCAGAATTTATTTCCAAAAAAACAAAGAAATCCGCACCATTAGTCTTAATGCGCAATACATGGTGTTTTTCAAAATCCCTCGTGACACATCTCAAATATCACACTTGGCCAAGCAGATGTATCCGGGTAAGGTGAAATTCGTACAAGAGTCTTTCGAAAACGCGACAAAGGTACCATACGGATACCTGGTGATTGATCTTATGATCTTAAACAAGAAACAACAGAACAACTTCGTTTGCGCACGTCTATCTTTCTGGATGACGGTGTTCAATACGTATATCTACCGAAAACGTAACACACACACCTCTGCAGGATTTTGGCTGACGTAGGCAAAATATAAAAGAAGAGACATCTCATCGGAATCGTCATTAAAGGATGTCGTCACGCATGAAGAGACACGTGTTGTGTCTAGAGCTATTGCAGCGAATCAAGAACCCGAAACTTCGAAAAGCCATCCTGGTACATTCCGACAGCGATCTTATATGCAGTATTTGTGAGTGTGCGTGGAACATACTAAGAGGTAACGTTTCGTTAACACCAAAAAGGAGAAGTCTAAACTACGAAAAAACAAAAATCACCTGTGTACTTTGGCGTCTAAGAAGGTGAGTATTGTAAGAAAGAGAAAAGTCTTACAAAAAGGCGGTTTCCTATCGGCTCTGTTGGCTCCGTTGGCTGGATCTATACTCATCCCTTTGCTAAGAAAAGTGCTAGGGTAGATGGAACACACTAGGAAAATGGTGTTGGTGGATCCTCGACTGTTGGAGGCCCTTCGATCTCCTCCTCCTCCAACGAACACGTTGGATAGAGTCTTGCGAGGACTCGATGAACGGATCTAGACGAAGGCGACAAGGTAAGCTGTAAAATCAGATATTGTTGCGTTATAACACCATGGCCAACAAGCGTTTTAAACAACCGACGCGGGTCGCAGCAGCAGCAGCAGAGCCCCTAGCGGCTACTGGAACAGAGGTTGATATTGTGGAGAGTGTCCCCAAAAGTTTGAAACCCAAGGCTCTCCGTTTAATGAAGCGTCTCAGAAACGACCAAAGTATTCAATGGATGATAATAGTTGATAATCGAAGGGTCTGCGATACCCGGAGGCAACATGATGGACCTTGTTCACGATGTTTTACGAAAACGGAAACAGAGTGATCCTGTAGGGTGGCAACCGTTCGCGAAACACCTCAAACACATCAATCTTCCGGTGGAATTGGTGGGTAACGTCAATCGTAGGCAGTACATGCAGCAGACAACCCACGGGTCGTCACCGCGTTGGAGCGATCGTGTTAGACGACAGGCGGTTCGCTCACTGACAACCGGAAGTCGTCGTCGTCAAGCTCCATCGTCCGACGTACCTATTAAGTGGGATTGGTGTCGCATCTTGGCACAATCGCGTCATGATCGCCGTTGGGTGTCGATCGATTACCGTCGTGGTAGGAGTAAACGTGTGTCTCATATTCTATGTAACCGTGCTTGTTTTAAGACATCGTCTTAGCTTACCGTTGGCCTGGTATAGTGGCGGTCTCGTCGTGGAAATCAACAACACCACCAACGGGACATGGGGCGCCGCCGAACAACCAAGAAATCAGAGTTACTTAGACGTCGCTACTTCGATGCCAAACGCGTAGGTAGTTACGGCGCTTAAACGCGCATCGCAGGTTGTCGGAACAGGACACGTACACACTTCACAAACCGGTACGTACGACACTCAAACGGCGTTGTGTCGTAGTGGGAGGACTGCATCAACAGTGGCAAGCCGATCTCGTCGACGTATCAAACTTGAAAAAAGATAACGACGGAATCACGTTCTTGCTAACCGTGATCGATGTGTTTTCACAATGGGCGTGGTGCATCTCACTGAAGAACAAATCTGCGTCGTTGTTGGTGGCGGCGTTTACAGAATTGTTATCCAATATCAAACCCGTGACGTTGCAAACCGACAAAGGGTTGGAATTTCGAAATCGTTCTTTCCAAGCATTGTTGAAGGAGAACGGCGTCTACCACTTCTCGACACACAACGAGGAAACAAAGGCGAGTATTGTCGAAAGGTTCAATCGAACGCTGAAGACACGCATTTGGCGGTACTTTACCAAACACCAGACTGTGAGATACCTAGAGAAGTTGCGTGATTTCGTATGGCCGTACAACAACACTTACCATCGAAGCTTAGGCATGGCGCCATCGATGTTGAACGAGATGAACCAGGAGGCTGTGTGGCAGCGACTGTATGGTCGCGATGGTGGAGGTAAACCAAAGTTTGTGGTTGGTGATCGTGTGCGAATAAGCAAAACAAAGCGACAGTTCAAAAAGGGTACATGGCTAACTGGACCGAAGAACTGTTCACTGTCACCTCCAGTCATCGCTCTGACCCACCCGTATACAGATTGGTTGACGACCACGGAGAGCTACTGGACGGGTCGTTCTACGAACCGGAACTACAGAAAGTTTCGGTATCAAACGACAAACTTTATCGCATTGAAACGGTTCTGCGGCGAAGAAAAGTAGTTAAGCGTGTGGAAGACTTGGTGAAGTGGTTCGGTTGCCCACCACCGTTTAATAGTTGGCTAGACGCCAAAGCGCTTGTTCGGTACAAAGACAAGTGACACAAACAGGTGTAGAAGAGAATTGTATAAAAGATAGGTGCACGATCCGGAGTCGACAGTCGGGAGATGACGTCAAAGACAACGTTCAACGATATCGAGGGGGACACAACAGACGGACGCGAAGACGAGACCACAAACACTACGTCGCGTTGGCATCTCTTTGGTACTAATTGCCCTAAATCGGAAATAGTGTTCCTGTGTCAATTTTTTATTTTGTACACTGTTATCGTTGTAAGTATATACAATTTGACGTTCGGTCACACTGACTCTAACTTGTGGACCGCGCTGTTGAGTAGTTCGTTAGGCTATCTGTTACCCAACCCGTCTTTGAAAAAGAACGATGGTGTCTGATTTGTATCTGGTTCTTCCCAGTAACGCCTCAATACACCTACACCCCAACAACACGTTGACCAATTTCGTCACTACGCTACCACGACACGTAAATCTGAATGGTGAGTGGGAATGTGGGCTAGCGGAAATAAACTACCCACATAACTGGTTCAACGGAACAAAAGAAGACGGTGTATTGGAGATCCAACCTGCACCCGGTATAGTGAGTGAACACGGTGCCCGTGGTAACGCTTCTCTGACGTATATCGACGCTGGGTATTACGATCAGCCTGAATTACTCATCAAGGCTATCGGCAAAAAGTTGATGACACCTCGAACGGGCTCTAAGAAGAAACGAGCAAAACGTACTTATAGCAGCGTCACTCAAAAAGCCACGGTGTACTTAACACCTAATACTAGGTTGACCCTAACAGGGGTCATGGGACAAATACTCGGGTTTCCGAGTAAAGTTCCCACAAGTCCGGTTGGGAACTACAGCCTAAAACCGTTCGACGGATACTCCGTGGTGGATATGAACCAAGGTGTGGAGTCGCTCTACGTGTATTCGAGTGTTGTGGAGCCACGCATCGTCGGAAACAGCTTCATGCCTCTGCTGAGGATCGTTCCGATTACGGGTAAGCATGGAGATATGGTTTCGAAGCAGTTCGACCACATCCACTACGTGCCCTTAATGACGAAGACGTTTGGGACCGTTGAGGTTGATATAAGAGACGACACTGGGCGTTCTGTACCAATCGAGCAGGGAAAAGTGACGGTGACACTTCATTTTCGACGCCGTAAGAACAGCCTCTTTTAAAGATGAATTACAACGATTATTACACTAGACAGGTGGGTGGGGCACTACCATTCTTTGTTGGCGCTAAAGTACAGAGAGGACACGGGTTAGGGAGTTTGCTTGGAGGTTTACTCCGTAGCGCCGCGCCGCTCATCAGACGAGGTGCGGTAGCTGTAGGTAAGAGGGCTCTGAGAACAGGAATGCAAATTGCTGATGACGTCATGACTGAACAGAACATCAAACAAGCGGCTAAAAGACGCGTAACCGACGCCGGTAAGGACTTGCTACGTAGTCTAGCGACGGCCGCCGGACCCCCTGGCGTGCGAACACAGTCAAAGAAACGACAACGACGACCTATAAAACGCGCAGCCACTACACTACCGACCAGTGTTGTAAAACGACGTCGTAAAGGACAGACACCACGCGACATTTTCGACGGTTAACATGGCTTTCGTACATCGACAATCTTGCGAAGGTGTGAAGAGCGAGCTGGATATATTTAGCGTGCCGCCGACCGTAACCAGCATCGAACGCGGACAATGGATGGAACACCAACCAACGGCGTCACTCGATTCGGGAGGTCCCATCGAATTTCTGCTACCAGGATCCGGAGACGCCTACATGGATTTAGCCAACACCTACCTGTTCGTGCGAGCGAAGGTGACCAAACCAGACGGCTTGAACCTCGACACAGACAACGCAGTCGGTCCGGTGAACAACTGGTTGCATTCGTTGTTCAGCCAAGTCGACGTGTATTTGAACGACACACTCGTGACACCTTCGACCAACACGTATCCGTATCGCGCCTGCATCGAAACAGCATTGAGCTACGGTGCTGATGCCAAAGAGACACAGCTGACCAGCCAGCTGTGGTACAAGGACACAGCCGGCCGGATGGACAGCGTCGCGCTTGCCGATGACGATACGGCAAATGTTGGTTTTAAAAACCGACGAAATTACACGACACGAAGTCGCGTGGTTGAAATGATGGGGCGACTGCACGTCGACATGTTTCTGCAGGATCGTTTCCTACTCAACGGAGTGGACGTCAACATCCAACTAGTGCGTAGCAAGGACGCCTTCGCGTTGATGGCGGGTGGCGCAAACCACGACTACAAAGTAAACATCATCGATGCGAGTGTGTTCGCGAGAAAGGCCACACTGACCACGGCTGTACAAATGGCTCACATCAACGCACTCGACAAGGGCACAGCCAAGTATCCACTCCGTCCGGTCGACTGTAAAGTCTACACAATACCACAGGTTGCCATGTCACACACACTCGAAAATCTCTTCCTGGGCACACTGCCCAAACGCCTCGTCTTGTGCTGCATCGACAACGACGCTTTCAACTGGTCGTATTCTAAAAACCCGTTCCACGCGAAGCACAACGACATAAACTTCCTCGCCGTCTACGTAGACGGTCGACAGGTTCCTGTTCTGCTCCACTGGCAAAGTGTCGCAAGACGAAGGAATTGATCTGACCCGCTCAGACTTCGGCAACGGCTACACCTTCTTCGGGTTTGATCTGACACCAGACGCCTGCGACGGGTCGTGTTTCCACCTGGTGAAGAAGAGTAACTTGCGTGTCGAAATTCACTTCGCAGCGACACTCACCCAAACGGTGAATGTTGTTGCGTACGGCGAATTCGAGGCGGTGTTGGAAATCGACAAGAACAGAAACGTCATATTCGACTACTGATATACACGAATCAGATCGAGCGTGTGTTGGCGCTCGACTCACGAACCAAGGATGTCGTCCGTGGCGTTGTTGCCAAAGACGAGCTTCCAACGAGGATTGTTGGTGCTTGTCCAACAGCGTTCGTTTGCAATACCCACGATGCTGATAAACCCGGTGAACACTGGATCGTCATCTACATCGATGGTGACCGTGGCGAATACTTCGACTCGTATGGTCTACCACCACTACACACAACGTTTCGCAAGTTTCTGAACGATTGCTGTGTGGAGTGGACTTACAACGACAAGACACTTCAAAGTCCTCTTTCTAATGTCTGCGGACAATATTGTGTCGCTTATTTACCATTTCGCTATAGTAATGTACCCATGAAAACATTCACTAATTTGTTTGGCAAAAATTTAGTCGCTAACGATTGCCTCGTATTCGACTGGATAAATGTTTGAGAGCGGGCAAATGTAACACTCGCCCAGATTACGTCATAATGTATGTGAGAATACCATCACGAACTTGTTTGGAACTAATTCGGCTACCGATTGTATCTCCCTTTGGCGCCGATTGCACATAGATTTCGATACACCACCACCATCAGCATAATAGTTTCACAGAACAGAGCCGATGGAGAGGTGTTAAGTCACCCGTAAGCTCGGAGCCACTGGTGTGGTGGTGACTCATCCACAAGCCACTTTCCCATTAATTACTGGAGCCAATGGAGCGGTGTTAGCTCATCCGTAAGCTCGGACCGCTGGAGAGGTGTTGACTCACCCGTAAGTCACCATTTCGTCAAATCATCATATGCTGTATCACGTGGTACTATCGAAATAAAGATTGTGTGCAATCGTTGATTCTCGTTTGTTGTGTTTTCATTTCCTATATAGTTACATACACACTCACGCAAACATATTCTATACCAAAAACATACCGAAGGCATACACATACACCAACAAAACAGTGTTTATCGCGTTTATCGTTTAGGTTATCAAATGCTACATACTCACACGCACAAACATGCACACACTACACTTACACTACCCGTCGTAAACACGCGCTCGCATGCATGCATACAACGAGCACACGATTAGTCCCTAGACGTCACCACACAAAACGAATGAACGAATATGTAGAATAGAAAACGCGATTGGGCACCACACAAAACGAATGAACGAATAATTATGTAGAATAGAAAACTCGATTGGAATATGACACCGGATACGATGTCCTCGAGCGAAAGCGGAAGTCACGCGATCGGAACAAAACAACGGCTAGCTATGCATACCACAACAAAGCAACCGGAAATAGTTCTCGATCAAGTGATCTTCAACAACCAATCAACAACCAACAATATAAACCGGATATACTCATAAACCAATCAGCGGTCTGGAAAATAAACCGGAAATCGAGTCACGGGACCGGAAACAAAATGGCGAACCATGGCTCCTCAAAAGCCTAGTCAATTGCACACCTATACTACTCACATAAGTGTCGCCAAGTTGTATAATATATATGTTGGCGAGATTGTTATTAATTATATGTTGGCGAGATTGTAATATCAAACTAATGGAGAAATCTCAATCCGTTACGGTACTCTTGATATTGCTTGGCCGTTGCCTTGGCGTTTGTCGTAACGTCAGTGTATCAGTAGTTACATTTTTACTTTAATGTCTAGACCACGTTAAAATATACACGATATCTCGCAGGTTATTTGCGAATATTCGTGTCGTGACTATTTAGAGAATAGCACTTTCAACAAACTCGTAACATACGATATTGTTTTTTATATAAAATTAAGAATAGTGGCGCTAATGAGTTCCTAAGTCGCTGAATAAAATGGGACCGCATCGCAAGCTGACACGAGTTTGTTTGCGCGAGAGTGTTGTATAAACAGCCTCTGTAGCGCTTACATTTTTCCGGCGTTAGAAACGTTCCGGTTGACGTTTCTGCACATGCGCGGGTCAGATGAGGCCTTAGTTGACATGAGGGATGTTTATGTTTCCCACCCCGCGGCACCCACCGTTATAAACGTTCTGATTGACATTTCCACGCATGCGCGTGTCAGCCATTTTATTAACCGGCGAAAGATTGCAGTTAGCGAAATGTTTTAGAATTATCTGAGACACTATAATATGAGCAGTGGCGTGTATCATCCGGCAGCAGTCAAGTATGAGAATGCCAAGAGAAGGGTCCGCTCAGCACCGCTGAAGCATACTTTAAAAGGTGTATTCAAAAAAGGCCAAATTCGAGGCACACAGCTTTTTGAGATATGTTTTAAGAGCAAACGCAGATCACGTGACTCCAGTGCGCCACAATCCGTTACTTTGTTGTAAACAACAATAATATTGAAATTTATCGAAAGAAATTGTAAGCAATTGTTCACACTAATGAGCTTACTCACCATAGGAAAGTTAACAAAACAGCCTGTGGTATCTATACTACGAATACTTGTTGCACATGATTGACAAATATAGATACGACAAACTGGATGCTTTTGTTTACTTTTGGCACATGCAGTTATTATCAATGTGTGTAATATCTGCAACGTATAGTTTTATGCAACAAATATCGAATCCAGCATCTTGAGCTATCATTGCATATAGTACTCAATCATGTCACTGAATGTTTTATGACTGCAAGGCAAGTGGACCAAGTCAAGTGGAAACATACAACCAGAAGATGGATGAGATGTCATTCACAATAGAGCAGTTCAAGCCACAAGACATACACATTGAATCCAGCAATTGATAAACTGTAACACTTATATTTTACTTGGGAATGGAGTTTGGAAATAGCTGAAATGTAAGTTAAAACAATATAACTGATATTAGGGATACTCATAGTACTTGAGACAATGACAGACCTATTCATTGCAACACCAATGCGATATATATGGCAAGCATACACCAACAGCCGCTGTAGTCAGTTATTACATTTTGAAAGCTACATGGTAACCATGTATTTAGATTATGTGGTGGCCTGTGGTCCTGTATTCAATGACAATGTATATGTGTGTATACACTGCATATATATATATATATATATATATATATATATGCATAATATATGTGCATAATTGATATCATGTATTGTGAATAAAATATGTGTGAACTTGGATCCATGTGTTTGTTTTGTCTTACCATATGTAAATAGGAAATATCATCCATAATATATCTCGATAACCCGAGTAAACCAATTTTTCACACACATCATATATACATATATTATTTTTTTGGTTTTCTTCAACTATCGAATGCAGTATATCAGTGTTTTGTGGCTGTTTCAAATCCAGCTGGTATGTCGCTAGATGCACAAATACTCCTGGTTTATGGACATCTCACAGATTATTGCAAATGTCTGTTGTTTAGTTAGTCCATTATCTTTGAAATCATTACCTTTATGGTAGTACTACTAGTAGCTATTTGTCCTTTATGGAACTGCTAGCATTATGTGAAAGATATTAATGTTATTAGCACTGACTTTTTAAAATATAAATATGCATCTCACTTCAAAAAGTAAATAAACAGTTTCATTTGTAGCAGTAAATAAATAACATAAGACACTTTGAAAACAAATTGGCAATCAATTTCTGTGGAATCCAGAAATGTACCCACTTTACTGCATATGGCAGTTTTAAAACTGCATGCATGATAGGTTGCATAGGTTTCTTTTTAGTCATTATGTGACGTGATCTTGAACATTTCATATAGACGATCTGTGTACAATTATTGTACTTTAAGAGGAATGTATTAATTGTTTACGCCAAGTAGGTACACCGTTCATTGAGTTTATATATATATATATATATATATATATATATATATATATATATATATATATCAATTTAGTTTATGTTTTACAGACACAGACACACACATATAATTTCATGTTCACATACAAATGCGTGTACTTACAATAGTGTACAAAAACACCATCATGTAACTTATACAAATCATGGTTTGTAGCTCCTATTAAGACCAATAAAGCCGCTGGCAATCCTGTCATAGGAGCAACTCTTATTTCGAGGTGGAACAAATATGATACTGATACAAGATGCCTATGTCATGTTTATATTGAAGTGTTGCTTTGAGGTGAGAATGTGTATATGGAGGTGTGCTAATCTTAACAAAGCATCAATATCTATTGTTTTTTGATTCAGTTGACATCTATGCAATTTGATAAAGTACATAAACAATGAATTATATCATAATAGTTATGTAACAAAAACTGTATATAATGTAAAAAGCCATGGCAATAATGATCCATTTTCTTCTTATTATAACAGGGGTGTTATTTATAATGTTTGGAAGGCTGGGCCTGAGACATTTCAGTGCAAATTTATGTTTGGTTTTAGAAGAACAGTGTATGTGTATTATCTTTTGCATAAGTATTATAGTTGTTTATATTAACACTTGCTATAATTTACCAGTTTAGTAAAAAAGGAGGTAATTCTTTAACAATATATACAAAGTAACATTTTTATTCTTGTAAATTTAATACATCTTTTAATTTCAGTAGTTTAATTATTTTGGAAAGTGTTTCCATATTAGAGTTGTATTTATTTAAAGATTTATATTGTATTTCTCCCCAAGCCATGATACAATAATGTATATGTGATAGTGTTAATGTATTCTGTAATAACACTTTTACATGCAAAGGTAATACATAATTTAACCTGTTTAATATGCCAATTGCTGTTGAACATTTATTTCATATCTTCCCAGTGCGCTTTCTCCAATTTTGATTAATGTCTAAAGTGAATCATAGAACATTTAATTCAGCTAGTCTTTCAATACATGCATCATCTGTTTAAGCATAATAATTTGCGTGCGTTTATTAGGCATATGAAAAACCATGCATTTAGACTTGCTTTTATTTAATAATAATTTATTTATATTCAGCCATTCATAAATTTTAGAAAGTTCTTCATTTATTAAGGTTTCATTACTTTTATGGAAAATATATTGAGGAAGGTTGTCAATATTGACCATATGTTTACAACAGCACATATGTGTATCTTTGTTAATTTGTATGCTGTATGTGACGACCTGTACTATAAGGGAAGGAGGGGCGTACGTTTGGTCCTGAAGACCAGACGTGAGATTGAGCAGGCCCTGAAGGAGTGTCATGATGACCCTGGAAGGGGCGGTCACAGGGGTATGACCATCACACGACTGAAAGTGGAGGTGTCGTACTACTGGAAGTCGATGACAGTGGATTAGAGAGACTGGGTAAGTTGCCAGAATGTGTGCAGTGGCAAATACTTTTTTTTTACAACCGTGTGAATGTTGGTAATACCTGTCACATTGGAGCAACCAGTTTACTAAGTTTATATTTCCATGTGAACGATTGTTCTCGCTGCCAGCACTCGGAAAAAGTAAAGACGATTGCTGCTGAGCTGCACCCAATCACAGCAGAGGCGCCCTGGGATGTGTGAGTTGATTTGACCGGTCCATTCACAATAACTGAAAGTGGAAACCGCCTCATTTGCACAACGACAGACTTGTTTACAAAGTTTGTCTACGCTAAGCCCAACAGGGTAATAATACTGTTATATTTGTTTAGATAATCATGTGTATACTGTTATGTGAAGCAGACAATTTGTGTTCAATATTTTTACATTTGTCTGCTGTAATGCTTGTAATGTAATGCCTGCGTGCGTGCGTGCGTGCGTGCGTGCGTGCGTGCGTGCGTGCGTGCGTGCGTGCGTGCGTGCGTGCCTGCCTGCCTGCCTGCCTGCCTGCCTGCCTGCCTGCCTGCCTGCCTGCCTGCCTGCCTGCCTGCCTGCCTGCCTGCCTGCCTGCCTGCCTGCCTGCCTGCCTGCCTGCCTGCGCCTGCCTGCCTGCCT